>VDFB02075321.1:152356759-152591043 GCA_007258455.2 Sequoia sempervirens
CTTGCACTAGGACTTATGATTGTGGGTTAATGAGAAAAGTGATCAAAATTCCTCTATGAAGAAACCATGGTGGTTAATGAGTCATGCAAAGACATGTTCAAGCATTGCAAGAGGATTTGTGTAGAAGGTTTGAGATAAGGAGAGGAGATGAAAGTGAACATGAAGTTGAAGAAGAAGAACAATTAAAAGAAGAGTGAGATGCAGTAGACCTCGAGAAAGTTAGATTAAGGCCATCTCTAGTATTAGAAAAGGAAAATTATTGACGTTAGGGAGAATTATTACTGGCCACAATTACAACAAGATGTGATAAATTTCATACAAAGTTGTAGATTATGCCAAATGGCTTAAGGATTAAGTCAAAATACTGGGCTATATAAGCCATTACTTATACTAGAGAGGCCATGGGAAGATATTAGAAAGGACTTTATTTTTGGTTTACCAAGGAAATAGAAAGGACATGATTCAATATTTTTGGTGGTTGATAGATTTTAAAAAATGACACATATCATTCCATTTCATAAGACCAGTGATGTTATTCACATTACAAATTTGTTTTCCAAAGAGGTGGTGAGACTACATGGTCTACCAAAGAGTATAGTTTTAGACAGAGATACCAAATTTGTTGGTTATTTCTAGAGGATATTATGGAAGAATTTGAAGATAGATTTGAAGTTTAGTTCTACAAACCATCCATAGATATATGGGCATATAGAGGTGGTGAATAGGAGTTTGGGAAACCTGCTAAGATGCTTAGTATAAGATAAGCCAAAGGGATGGGATTTGATTTTACCATAGACAAAATTTTCTTACAATAATTTTGTCAGTAAGAGTATTGGTAAATCCCCATTCCAAATTATATATGGGAGTAGACCGAGGAATGCTTATGAGTTGAGGAATATTGACAAAGGGGAAAAGAGTAGTGTTGAGGTTGAAGATTTTACAAAGCACCTGAAGAACTTACATGAAGAAGTAAGAAATCATATCAATAAGATGAATTCTCCATGCAAGGCTAAGTTAAATTAGAAGCAAATATTTAAGGAATTCTAGGTTGAAGATGAAGTCATGGTTCACCTAAGGAAAGAAAGGTTCCCAATGCAAACACATAACAAGTTGAAAATGAAGAAGTATGGACCACGCAAGATCTTGAAGAAGCATGACTCAAGAAATGCTTATGAGGTAAAGTTATCGAGTGGGATAAACATCTCTCCTATTCTCAACATTGTTTATTTGACATAGTATCATTAAGGAGATATGGAGGATGGACCAATAAAAGAACAATAGAATATTTTGGCACGTACTTCAAAGAAGGAAGAGATAGAAGAAATCTTATATAGCCATGTGGGAAGAAGTACAAGAAATAGGCAATATGAAGAATATCTAGTTAAATGGAAAGGAAGGAATTCATGTTGAAGATCCATCATGGTTTTCTAAGGCAAAGGTTGACCATCGTGGTTTTCCTCCAACACTAGAGATGTGACAAGGTCACCTCTCAAATTACCTTGGTTGTTTGATGCTAGAGAATCTAGTGGTGTAGGGGCAATCTTGCATCACCAAAAAAAATGTTTTTCTTTATTAGTTGTTTTGAGTCTCATGATGACTGTTGTTACCGAGATTGCACCTAGATGCTAAGTTTATATGCTCAGCAATCTCATGAAACATGAAAACATCTTTGAGCCTGTGGGTATGCTCATAGTGAAGATGAATCTCCATATTATGGGTTGGCTCTCTTATGATTTTCTAATGAATAAATGGTAGTTTGAAGGAAAAGGGGAGAAGGATTTAAAATAAATTTATAAACCGAATCTTAAAGTATGGTGATGCACCTAAATGGAAAAGATGATCAGCTTGATTCACAACTATCTCTCATAAAATCTATTTTCATAACTCAAATTGGATAGTTTAATCACATAAATGTTTCACAAAAAGGCCTAATAATCTA
This sequence comes from Sequoia sempervirens, assembly GCA_007258455.2. Lineage (NCBI taxonomy): Eukaryota > Viridiplantae > Streptophyta > Pinopsida > Cupressales > Cupressaceae > Sequoia > Sequoia sempervirens. The sequence continues at coordinate 152,358,699 of VDFB02075321.1, forward strand.
TCCTTTATGAAGGAAAATGATATTTTCACAACCTTAAGGAGAAGATAAATCTATAGCACAATTAATGGCATGTGCCTAAACTTGCTTCTATGTACATGCATCCATGAATGAGACATAAATTTAAAGGTTTTTAGATTTAAAACTCGTTAAATTTGCATCCAAATCATCAACAAAGACAAAACACTTGAAAGTGAGAAGGCTAACACTTGATTGCAATAAGAAAATTGAAGGAAACTCTACAAGTAACAATATCAAATAACCTATAAAAGTTGTATCTATTAATAACTATAAAAAAGTGAGTTACAAGATCAATCTCTCTTTGCAGAATGCAAAGGCAAGATGCAAGAACCGAGAAAAAAGATTAAGTATTTTTCAATTTATACAATAGGTAACTCCAAGGTGCCAAGAGGTGGCACTAATAGCTAACTGAAAGTGAAAATATCTCCAAATATCTCTCCCACAAGCAAAGATGAAAATCCTCCAAAAGAGGGGTCAAAATTGAAGCAATTTGAGCAAAAATAGGCTCAAACTCACTCTCACAACTAGTTTGACCATGTTTGATCCCAAAATCACTCCAAATGATTGGAAATCAAGATAAAACACCTCAGTTGAACTCCTTCATGGATTTTGCATGATTTTGAGGTGAATTTAACTAATCTAGATAGTTATTAAAGTAATTAATTAACAATTACTTTAGTTTGCATTGTGGATTTTCCTATTCTACATTTGCATGATGTCAATTAAAGCAATCTATAATTGATTTCTTTAATGACGTTACATTTATTAACTCTATTTTAAAAATCATGCAAAATTGAAAAGGAATAATTGGTTTGCTCGACCCTACATTTTGCAAAAGTTTACAAATATAAGGCAAAGGGTATTAGTTTGCAAGGTGAAGGCTTAAATAAAAATGAAAAAACAAACACCCTAAAAGGGTCGGCCAAAACATGAGGGTAAGTGAAACCCTAACAATATACCCACAACCTCTTGCACTTTTCTTCATTTACACTTTGCAATTTCATGTTCTGCCTGGGCACCACCATGCTATGTTTTGATGCGAGCTTCCATGGTTGCTTGGAGATTTATCAAGCCAAAACAAGAGATCTGGAGGTCAAGGCTAAGAAAGGTGAGTGTTGAGTCTGTGTAAATTTTTGCTTCTTCCTTCATTTGTGAGAGAAAATACCATCTGTGAAAGAAAATATTCCATTGTAACAAGAAAAAGGAAAAAAATATTTCATTTCTATTAATTTCTTCGTCCTCCATTGCATTTCTATGATATAACCGTTGGGTTTTCACATTTGTAATAATCTATTTTTACAACCCAGTACAAATCATGGCTTCATTCTTTGTAAAACCATAAAAACTTGGAAAAAAAACATGTTCTAGGTCTACACCTTAATGTCGAGGGTTTCATTTTTTCCTTGCAAGCCGCAAGTTTTGAATTTGCTACTTTCAAACTCTTGTCACCATTGTTCAAATAAACCCCCATCGAATACATGGAGCTTCATAATTTCAAAAAACCCTTATCAAATACAAGGAGCTCAAGATCATGTGCATATCCTTATAGATGTTCATTCCACATTCAATATCCTCTTAAACCATATGAACCATGCATGGCTTGATTAAAATATGAATATCACAATGTTGTCATCTTTATGTTTGTTTTTTTCACTGTCATATGAAAACTATGAGTATATGCATGCGATTGTGATTGTTTGTTGCTGGTGACTGCTATTTCTTTGATTTCCATTGTCTCCTTAACAACATTTTGATAGTTTTGCTCCTTTCAAGTGTATAGAATTGTTGTTTTCTTTTTGATGTCATTTCTCCACTTTTAATGCATAGTCCACTGCTTTTCTTGTGCTCCTTGTTTCCTTCCACAGTGCTACCATGTTTATCTATGTGGTTGTACTTATCATTTGGCAATGGTGAACCATCCTTATTGAGATTGATTGCCTCATAAAGATCAATGTCTTGAACATTCATAACTATCCTTAATAACTTAATATTGCAAAGCTCTCGAACTAGAAATATGCACCTTTGCAGTTGTCCTCTTCTTGACTTGATAACTCTCCCCTTTATGATTTTACATTTATTTTATGCCTTCAATCACCATTGTCTTTGTAAAAAGGTGAGATATTCCCCTTGAAAATGGTTTCATAACATCCTCCTTCACCACCATGCGGTGATTGTGCTTGTTGAGGCATTGTGACTGCCTTTATCTTTGGTATGAGATAGTTCTTTAACATGTCAACAATGACTATTTGATCAACTGTCCAATCACTTCACTATATCCATTTTAACTAGGAATGACATTTACTCTTATTCATTTGACTATCTCTCTTAAATGGTAATAAAAATGAATGTTCAAGCTGCTATTCTCTTCAATGCCATATTGTTGTCCTATTGAGCTAGATTGCTCATTACTTGAAGCTCACCCATTATGTTGTCTTGTAGGCCTCTCACTGTCCTATCATGATTTTCTTTGATTGTACTCATGACTGCCCCTTCATAAAACAAGAAGATATTTCGACACCAATGCAACTGTGATTAAATATTGATGTAAAAGAGCATTATTTTCTAAGAGAACAGTGACAGCATGCTAAGCTCAACCCTTATGGGAGCTACATTTTTCTCCACATACTATGATGTGATAGCAATTAAATGCATTTATGATGTGATAGCAAATAATATTAAATGCCAGTGATGTAAAATGAAATGACAACTTGTAAAATGATGACTTGAATACATGAATAGTACCCTGAAGTGGAAAAATTAATGCACCTTGTTCATTTGTGAATATCATTTCAAGGTGAAGGGGTTAGCATCATTGCACCCTTGACTAGATAGTCATAGATGGGAAATGTTTCTTGTATTCTTTCCTTTATTGATTATGTAAATGACACCTTGTTGATATGAATGATATGTCTTTACATGTACCTACACATTCAACAAAATGTTAGGAAAATATAAGAAGTTTGAGCTTCTCTTGATGACTAAATGACCTCTCTTTATTCTGATCTCCATGATTCTGGATTGCTAAACTGAGATGCTTTACTTTTCTATATTGATGCCAATAGGAAATAGATTGAATATTTGTTAATTAGGTATGTAAGAGTTTTGGAATCTCGAACTCTAACAAAAACTTTTCTTAACTCTTGTAGGTATTTATTGTTGACATCAACGAAGTTGTGGAGTGGGATGAAGATATCATTGACAAGTTGTGAGGTTCGTCATTCAGGCAATGATAGATCTCTCTTCTCCTATATGTTTTTTTTTTTTTAGTTATTTAATTTGTTTCATATGTCATTCAATCAATTACTCCCACGGCTTGTGTGGGACATTCAAACATTCTTTTTCTTTCAATGTATGAAATAGCAACATTTTATGCAGTCTTGTGTATACTTCCTTTGTAAAATGAATGAAATACAACAATATTATGCAATATGAATAATTTCTTTCTGTTGTAAAACCCTACATAATAAAACTGAATCTCTTTTGAAAGCATCTTTGTTGTGCAATGATTTAACTTAGCAACAATGTTTGAATACCCTTCACTTTTAAATGTAACCAATTATTTTAGCTCTACCAAATTGAGTTGTAAGTGAAATTTTGGTAGTATTTCTGGTGATTTCTATTGAATTCTTTCTTGCTAAGCATGTTAGACCAGTTGCCTAAATAATTCATTAGGCATGGAGTCAAATTCTACCCCCCCTCCTCAAACTCAAAAAACCATTGTAACTTAGTTGTTAGGAACTATACAGTAGCAGAACAAAATAGGAAATAAACTATCATGTCTCTGTTTAGGACAGGACCAACAAACATGTGCATCTGCACTTATTGGAAAACAAAACTAAAAATAAATGTGCCTTGAGCACTTATTGACTTGAAAACTACCCTACCCTACACTACCCAATAGTGGTAGTGCTCAAACATGACCATTTACTGGTTGTGAGAAATAACTTCCCTTTCTAATTAAGAAAGGTTGCTCTACGAGGTGATTTAGTACTGATAAGATAAGACCCATAAGAACAAACCTTATAGAATGTTGCAAAAAAATTTGAAGAACAAAAAAAAACTCACTCACCATCTAAACCTGATCATAGATATTGTTGTAATGGGGTGAATAAGTTATTTGATTATGTTGTTCTAAGGATGCAACCAACTCATTAGGAGCATTGATAACTAGTTGCATCTTATTGGTACCCCTCATGGCTAAATCTCTGATCAAGCATCCTCTTGAAAGGATGAAACTCGAGCTCTTACTGTTGGCTTCTTGCTCATGTACTGTTGTCTCTTCTTCTATCTCAATTTCAATATGATCTGAAAGAGTTAGCTTACATGAATGAAATGAAGGAATGATTGCCTCTTTGACCTGAATAGGTTGATCACATACTGCTGGTTCATATAATAGTATCTTATCATCTATGTTAGAACAAAAAAAATCTATGATACCTAAAAACATGTTCTCATCTAACTCATAAATTTGCATTAAATCCAGATGAGCTTTATTATTTAGTTGTTCCATACCAGGAATGGATGCTATCATGCATGTGATATCCTCATTTTCACCAACAAACTGAGGAAGTTCATCAAACAAGTTAGAAAAATTATGAGATCCACTTTCTATTTTCTTTACATAAACATGTTCAATTTGATCTCATTTTCCATCTAATCTTGAAACAAAGGATTCAAGATCATTCCAAAATAGGGATTCTTCATAATCATCATTACTTTGTGGCATGAGAGGGCTTACCTTAGATTTAAGATCATCCTTTTGAAACACAAGTTTTGATTTGCTTGCTTGTTCAATTTGGGAAACTTCATGCAGATCATTTTCATTAACCTCCAAAATAGGACTGACCTCTTGTTGTCTCATATGGATTGAAGCTTCAATCTCATCTTAAGCCAGCAGTACATCATGTTCTACAATATCTTCTGGGTGTTCCAAATCAATTGGTAAGTTAGGTACTTGCATGCTATCTTCAGGTTGCTCAATAAAACCAGGTAGTTGGTCAAACAAATAAACCAATTGTTCCTCCTTATGTGGTGCCTTCTCCAATGAAACTTGGGCATCTTGTCTCTACAAGTGGAGATCTTTACTAGTAATCCCTATACTCTGCTTTCATTCATCTTATAAACAACATTAGATTTTTTTTCAAATGAGTCAAAATGCAAGGGGTTCAGTAGCAAGTTTGATCCAAAATCCTCTTCACATGTACTATGGTTATTTTGAGCTAGGGACACAGTACAAACAACAACTTCTTGCTCCTCTTGTTCATTACAATAACTTGGAACCTTGATCAAGTTAGATTCTATAACTTTTTCCTCATTTTGATCTTGAATTACACAAGGAATATACTTACTAAGGTTTGGCATTTTATAATCAAGATGCTTGGTCCAAGAAGGACGCCATAACTATTCAATACTTTGATTACTTAGTTCAAGCTCTTGATATGACTAAAACTGAGGATTAATGAATTGGTTTGACAGATTTTGTTCATTCATGAGCTCCTATAAGGGCTGATCTTTAACTGTGGTATGACTATTACCCCTATAACTTGGAATGTCAAATCCATAAGACTTACTTGGAGATTGAGTAGAAACCTTGGAAACCTCTTCCTCTGTTGGCTAATGTTTTATGCAATAAATTGATTGGATAACCAATATTCTAATTTTCCTTTCCTTAGCAGCAATATCTTCTTCATATTTTCTCCTCTCCATCAACAAGTCTTACTCATAGAGATAGGCCTGATATGCCATCTCTTCCTGTTGTTGATCATACTCTTGTTGCCTCTTGATCTCTTCTATCTGCTTTGTGAAGTCTAACAACATTTTCTTGATATCATTTGTGCTATTCTTCATATCCCTAACTTCCAAATCTTGGAGGTGATTAGGAGAGTGTTTGAACTAATTTTCCATCAAAGATTTTTCTTGAGGCCAATTTTGAACAAATGAAGGTTGGCATGAAATTTGAGCAGGGGTGGGTGGGTGGTGTACATACTGTGCATGTTGGTTTCTTTGTAAGTCGATGGAATTAGATGTAAAACCAGTAGCATGATCAGCTTGGTAAGGATGAAAGAATGGTACTCTAACAGCTACTTCATGAAATGGAGCATGATGAAGCCTTTCTCCATGAAATGGATACATTTTTCAACATTCATATAAGCTTGAAATTCATTGATAAATGAGAACTTCTGCTAAAACCTTTGAAACATACCAACACCTAGACTGTTGAAACCAGTGGATTATGCTCAGAGTCACCAAATGTGTGTAGATTTTTCCTCCAAAGGCAGATCTTACTAATATACACACCTGATATCAACAATATATAAGCGAACTTTGGACTGAAACAGTCCAATCATGTCCCACCGGGCGTGCCAAAAACTGTTGTCATCAAGATTGCACCTAGATGCTAAGTTTATATGCTCAACAATCTCATGAAACATGGAAACATCTTCGAGCCTATGGGTATGCTCATAGCGAAGATGAATCTCCAGATTATGGGTTGGCTCCCTTATGATTTTCTAATGAATAAATTCTTTTTTGAAGGAAAAGGGGAGAAGGATTTGAAATAAACATATAAACTAAATCTTAAAGAATGGTGATGCACCTAAATGGAAAAGATGATCAGCTTGATTCACAACTATCTCTCATAAAATCTATTTTCATAACTCAAATTGGACAATTTAATCACATAAATGTTTCACAAAAAGGCTTAATAATCTATCCTTTATGAAGGAAAATGATATTTTCACAACCTTAAGGAGAAGATAAATCTATAGCACAATTAATGACCTGTGACTAAACTTTCTTTTGTGTACATGAATCCATGAATGAGACATAAATTTAAAGGTTTTGATATTTAAAACTCATTAAATTTGCATCCAAATCATCAACAAAGACAAAAAACCTAAAAGTGAGAAGACTAACACTTGATTGCAATAAGAAAATTGAAGGAAACTCTACAAGTAACAATATCAAATAACCTATAGAAGTTGTTGTATATATTAATAATTGTAAAAAAGTGAGTTACGAGATCAATCTATCTTTGCAGAATGCAAAGGCAAGATGCAAGAAGAGAGAAAAAAGACTAAGTATTTTTCAATTTATACAATAGTTAACTCCAAGGTGCCAAGAGGTGGCACCAACAGCTAACCAAAAGTAAAAATACCTCCAAATATCTTTCCCATGAGCAAAGATGAAAATCCTCCAAAAGAGGGGTCAGAACTGAAGCAATTTGAGCAAAAATAGGCTCAAACTCACTCTCACAACTAGTTTGACCAATTTTGATCCCAAAATCACTCCAAATGATTGGAAATCAAGATAAAACACCTCAGTTGAACTCCTTCATGGATTTTGCATTATTTTGAGGTGAAGTTAACTGATCTAGACAGTTATTAAAGTAATTAATTAACAATTACTTTAGTTTGCATTGTGGATTTTCCTATTCTATATCTGCATGATGTCAATTAAAGCAATTTATAATTGATTGCTTTAATGACATTACATTTATTAACTCCATTTTAAAATCATACAAAATTGAAAAGGAATAATTGGTTTGCTCGACCCTACATTTTGCAAAAGTTTACAAATATAAGGCAAAGGGTATTAGTTTTCAAGGTGAAGGCTTAAATAAAAATGAAAAAACAAACACCCTAAAAGGGTCAGCCAAAACATGAGGGTAAGAGAAACCCTAACAATATACCCATGGCCTCTTACACTTTTCTTCATTTACACATTGCAATTTCATGTTTTGCTTGGGCGCCGCCATGTTAGGTTTTGATGCGAGCTTCCATGGTTGCTTGGAGATTTATCAAGCCAAAACAAGAGATCTGGAGGTCGAGGCCGAGAAAGGTGAGTGTTGAGTCTATGTAAACTATTGCTCCTTCCTTCATTTGTGAAAGAAAAGACCTTTTGTGAAAGAAAATGTTCTATTGTAACAAGAAAAAGGTAAAAATGCTTTCTTTTTTGTTAATTTCTTCGGCCTCCATTGCATTTCTATGATATAACCTTTGGGTTTTCACATTTGTAATAATCTATTTTTATAACCCAATACAAGCCACAACTTCATTCTTTGTAAAACCACAAAAAACTTGGAAACAAAACCCATTCTAGGTCTGCACCTTAATGTCGAGGGTTTCATTATTTCCTTGCAAGCCGCGAGTTTTGACTTTGCTACTTTCAAACTCTTGTCACCATTTTTCAAATAAACCCCCTTCAAATACATGGAGCTTCATAATTTCAACAAACTCTTATCAAATACAAGAAGCTCAAGATCATGTGCAAAGCCTTATAGATATTCAATATCCTCTTAAACCATATGAACCATGCATGGCTTGATTGAAATATGAATATCACAGCGTTGTCATCTTTATGTTTGTTTTTTCCACTGTCATATGAAAACTATGAGTATATAAATGCGATTGTGACTGTTTGCTACTAGTGACTGCTATTTCTTTGATTTCCACTGTCTCCTTAACAATATTTTGATAGATTTTCTCTTTCAAGTGTATATAACTATTGTTTGCTTTTTCATGTCATTTCTCCACTTTTAATTCATAGTCCATTGCTTTTCTTGTGCTCCCTGTTTCCTTCCATAGTGCTACCATGTTTATCTATGTGATTGTTCTTATCATTTGGTAATGGTGAACCATCCTTATTGAGATTGATTACCTCATAAAGATCAATGTCTTGAATAGTCATAACTATCCTTAATAACTTAATATTGCAAAGCTCTCGAACTAGAAATATGCACCTTTGTAGTTGTCCTCTTCTTGACTTGATAACTCTCCCCTTCATGATTTTACATTTATTTTGTGCCTTCAATCACCATTGTCTTTGTAAAAAGGTGAGATCTGCCCCTTGAAAATGGTTTCATAACATCCTCCTTCATCACCATGCTCATGGTGATTGTGCTTGTTGAGGCATTGTGACTGCCTTTATCTTTTGTATGAGATATTTCTTTAACATGTCAACAATGACTATTTGATCAACTATCCAGTCACTTCAATATATCCATTTTAACCAGGAATGACATTTACTCTTATTCATTTGACTATCTCTCTTAAATGGTAATAAAAATGAATGTTCCAGCTGTTATTCTCTTTAATGTCATATTGTTGTCCTATTGAGCTAGATTGCTCATTACTTGAAGCTCACCCATTATGCTATCTTGTAGGCCTCTCATTGTCCTATCATGATTGTCTTTGATTGTACTCATGACTACCCCTTCATAAAACAAGAAGATCTTTCGACACCAATGCAATTATGATTAAATATTGATGTAAAAGAGCACTGTTTCCTAAGAGAACAGTGATAGTATGTTGGGCTCAACCCTTGTGGGAGCCACATTTTTCTCCACATACTATGATGTGACAACAATTAAATGCATTTATAATGTGACATCAAATAATATTAAATGACAGTGATATAAAATGAAATGACAACTTGTAAAATGATGACTTGAATATGAATAGTACCCTGAAGTGGAAAAATAAATGCACCTTGTTCCTTTGTGACTATCATTTCAAGGTGAAGCAATTAGCATCATTGCACCCTTGACTTGATAGTCATGGATGGGAAATGCTACTTGTATTCTTTCCTTTATTGATTATGTAAATGACACCTTGTTGATATGAATGATATGTCTTTACTTGTACTTGCACATTCAGCAAAATGTTAGGAAAAAATAAGAAGTTTGAGCTTCTCTTGATGACTGAATGACCTCTCTTTATTATGATCTCCATGATTCTGGATTGCTAAACTGAGATGCTTTACTTTTTTGTATTGATGCCAATAGGAAATAGATTGAATATCTGTTAGTTAGGTATGTAAGAGTTTTGGAATCCCGAGCTCTAACAAAACCTTTTCTTAACTCTTACAAGTATTTATTGCTGACATCAACAAAGTTGTGGAGCGGAATGAAGATATCACTGACAAGCTATGGGGTCCGTCATTCAGGCAATGATGGATCCCTCTTCTCCTATATACTTTCTTTTTAGTTATTTAATCTATTTCTTATGTCATCCAATTAGTTACTCCCACAGCTTGTGTGGGACATTCAAACATTCTTTTTCTTTCAATGTAGGAAACATCAACATTTTATGCAATCTTGTGTATACTTCCTTTGCAAAATGAATGAAAGACAACAATATTATGCAATCTGAATAATTTATTTTTGTTGTAAAACCTTGCATAATAAAACTGAATCTCTTTTGAAAGTATCCTTGTTGTGCAATGATTTAACTTAGCAGCAATGTTTGAATACCATTCACTTTTAAATGCAACCAGTTGTTTTAGCTCTACCAAATTCACCTGTACGTGAAATTTTGGTAACAATGACACTTAAGGGGTTTAATATAGTTAGAAGTATGAAAAGGTAAAAAATGATCTTATTATTTTTAGTAGGTTGGCCTAAATGGGAATGCATGGACCTAAAAATTTACTCCAAGGAGTGGAATCATAAAATATATCTGATGGGAGAAGAATCATCTCAGTATCTTGTAGCATTTAAGAGATATCAAAGTTTTTGTCTCAAGAAATTTCTCCAATATAGCTTCAAACTCAAATTTGAAACCCTTAGAAGCCTAAAAAAAGCTCAAAAATTGGATGAAATGATCTTCAATTTTGACATTGTAGAACTCTTTGAGAGCTTTCCAATGATATATTATAATAGAAAATTAGACACTCGAGTCAAAAGTTATGGTTCTGGGATGTTGTGCCACCAAAATGTGAATTTGAAGAAATATCTTCTTGGGCGGGAAAATGAATGGCTAGACTTTTGGATGCCAAAAAAAAGTAGGAGTTACACTCTCCAAAATATTCTAAGTAAGTTTTTGGTTTTAAATAAATGGATGAACAAAGGTTATAGAAGGTGGATCCATTAGTCTAGATTGTGGCTCTGAATAATAGATTCCTCTTAGAGAGATGATTTTATTTGCAATGAATCAAGCCCATTGGCTACAACATTGTAATTTTAGTTTTTGGAAGTAATAAAAGTGGGTTATTTTTGGTCCTACATTTTCTATGTTGATATTTGTTGTCATGTATGTGTGGGTGTTGGGTGGAGTAGCCCCTCATCAACATTTTGAATCTATGAAAGGGTGGGTTAGGAGACTACCTTAGTTAGTCCCTTTGATGAATTGTTTTAGCTTCAACAAGTAGATAAAAATTAGAGTATGTAAAGACCTAGAGTGTAGGGTGTGAATGGAGTGGGTGCTTAATAGGTGTAGTAATAATCCTAGTATATTTTACTATAGTGTGTGTCATGCTTTGTGTGATGGAAGAATATAGGATATGGATTAAGCATACTACCATGGAGGAGGTAGAGGAAGATTTTTTGTAGGATTTTTCTATGAAGGAAGGAGATAATAGCATAAGTAATGGAGGGTTGTTGATAGATCTCAAGAATGCAAAGAATATTTTAAAAGTAAAGAAGAAAATAAGAAGAAAAATGTAAGATTTTCATAATAGCCAAGAGGAATCATGAGATTCTATAGAGAATAAAAGAGAGTAAATGATGTTGAAGTTTTATTATAAAAATTTTGCACCTCAAATTAACCATTGAAAAATATAAAAGAGGTAAAGGTGTCATTTTATCTATCATAAAATTGAAATTCATGGGAGGACATTGTTCTGATCATGCTATTAATTAAGGTCATTACCATGATCATGCTAATATCTAGGGAATAAAATTTCACATAATGTAACAAATATGTAGAAAAATATAGTAAACTAAATTGGGTCAACGTCATAGTTTGTTGAGGGGTTTAGGCATAGGATCAAGTTGAACCAATGTTAGAATATTCCTAGAGGAATAGTTGCTAAAATCAATGCATGGTTGGGTGAGAATTGTGAAGTATGTGATTTTTGATTTTACACTTAGAAGAAATTCCAAACTTATATGATTTTATATTCATACCAACTTATACCAAATAAAATAAACACAACCTACTTTTTAAGATGATGCAAGCACAAAACGATGCTCACAAATTCACAATGCAACATAATCTCTGATTATGGATTCAAATTTGCATAAACTGCTCTCCTTATAGCTTATTCTTTCTGCTCAAAATTCTCCTATAGCTTCATATTCTTGCTACTCCAAACCTCTTCTTATAGCCCCACCAAGTTCTATATGCCTCTTCCTTGAACTCCATGTTGCACTTTGCACTTTTACCCCACTCTTTCTCTCCTTTATGTTGCTAATTTTTTGATTTCCTAAAACCCGTCACTTTCTACTTATCACTGCTCCCTCATTCATACAAATATTCTAAAATGGTTTATGGGTTTTTTGTGCCTCCTCATCTTTCCAGAACATTTTGAATTTCTTGATTTCGATCAGAAATGAGAAAGTTATGGTCATTTTACTGAGATTGGGTCTCACAAATATGACTCCAAGCCATCTTCCTCTATCCTACCAGTCAACTCTCATAATACCCCCTTAATCCTTCTTAGACGTGGGTTTTCTCATTTTGGCTTGAAATTCAATGACATTCAAAAAAAATATTCTCACCTTACACCCACTTTCTCCATTCCATCAATACCCATCATTACAATCCTCCAACAAAATACAAATTTCAATTTCTAAATGGAGTTACAATTTTACAATAATGCCCACTCATAGTCTTGGGAATGTAATTTTTTTTAAAAAAAATTAACACTTCTTAAACATTTTTAAAAAATAAAAAAGTGAATCAATTAATTTATTTATTTTTCCACAATCCATCACCAAATTCTGCTATGCCGAAGGACTTGAAAATTTCAACAACTTGCACCTATAACCAAAAATCAAAATAAAACACGAATAAAATTTTAAAATATTTTTGATTGTGCAGTATTGCCTGGCACCTCTAGATGCTCCTGCATCAAACACTCGGGGTAGAAAGTTTGTGAGCATGGGCTCACAAAAGTGGATTTGAATGGTAGAACCATTCTTTCAGACTGCAAGCAATCTACAACGAACTTTATCATTGTCCAAAGTGCACATGAAATGATTTCTTCTTCCTCTTCTTCCATCCAACATTTCATTGGCACAAGCACTATCCTCCTTCCACAACTCCATTCACCATTCTTCTCTCCTCTCATGGATTCACATCCACCATATATTTCCCTCCTCCACCAAATACACTCTACTATCCTCTTCTCATTCGTGGGTTCAATACCACCATAGACTGACCACCTCCACCAAGTTTCACTTGCATCATCCTCTACAACCTCTACACACAAATACTTATCATCTGTAACTTCATAATCTATCTTACTATTTACTTGCACTAGCTCCTTATTCATATTAGCAATATGAAATTTCAACTCAACCTCCTCTTCACTAAATTAAAAAAAAATCAACTTTACCTCTTTCTCTTTTGATGTCCCATCATCCTTTTCTTCATCTTGCATTGCAACTTCCTGGAACTCCATTGCTGTAATTACATCCTCTACTGTTGCAATTTTATTAATAGCTGCAATTTCTTCATGTTCTATTGTAGCAAACACAATTACTTCTCCATCCTTTATAGGGGCCGCTCTCACTTCTTTTTCCTTCTCTATTGGGTTGCAAGATTCATTTTCTCTACTCTTCTTCTCGTTGTCCTCTTTCTTCTTCTCACTTTTCTTCACCAATATCCTCTTATCTTTACCAATATTATTCTTCAATTTATCTATACTCATCTTCATGTTTCTCACTTCTTTACAAACCATATATTCCATCTTCTCAAACTTCTCATTTTCTACCTTCTCCCAATATTGTTCCTAGAACAATATTCTCACGGGTCTCCTCATGGCCCACCCCATCTTGTTCGTTGCAATCTCACTTCAAATCACATGCTTTGCATTTCCATGGCTTGTCCCTCTTGGCTCTCAATTGCTTAGGACTCCTCGCACACCTACAACAATTCTCTCGAGATTCAAAACAAATTCAATCCTCACCCATAGTTCCTGGCATAAGCTGCCTCACATTCGACGCTCTACTTATGCACTCAAGATCACTAGCTCTAATATCATTTGATGCAAGAAAAATAACCTCATACCATGAACTTACAAAATAATAGACTCGATGGTTTCCCCCTAGCTTTCTTCTAGATCTTCTGGGACGTTGTGGGTGAGGACCTAACTCTAGCAGCAAGGGATTTTTTCAATTTTGGTAAGTTGCTCAAACAACTAAACCACACATTCATTTCCCTTATTCCAAAAGTTGAGGAACCAGAGACCATGGCTAATTTCTGCCCCATCAGCCTATGTAACACTATTTATAAGATCTCCAAGATCCTGGTGAACTGCTTGAAACCCCATTCGGATAAAATGATAAGCCCAAGCCAAAAAGGCTTTGTTCTAGGTCACCATATCTTAGATGCGGTGATTACCACTCATGAAATTTTGCATTCTATGGACCGATGCAATAGTGCTAGTATGGTGTTTAAGCTTGATATTTCAAAAGCTTATGACAAAGTCCTATGGGACTTTCTTCCCAAAATCCTTGATAAGTTCGGTTTCAATCAAAGAGTGATTAAAATTATTTTGGAATGCATAACCACGGTGAAGTATTTTGTTCTAGTCAATGGAGTGCCCCATGGTTTCTTTGCAGCCGGGAGAGGTATTAGGAAGGGTGACCCCCTATCTCCTTATTTGTTCATTATGGTTGTTGATGCGATGAGTAGGAATGTTGCTCATATGCTATCGAAGGGCTCCATCAGAGGTGTTAAGCCAACCACCACTTTAGGCCCAACTGTCATTCAACAGTTTGTGGATGACACTATGCTATTCGGGAAAGCCTTGGTTGTGGAAGCTAGGAAATGGAAAATTTTCCTCAATAATTATGCGGCTTGCTTAGGTCAGAGCATAAATTATAATTTAAGAGTATGATCTATTTCTTTAACTGCACTCTTAGCCTACAAGATCATGTGATTGTTGTTTTGGGCTATGTGAGTGCCTCCCTTCCTTCAACGTATTTGGGTCTCCTTCTCACTATTAAGGAAGTCACTCCTAACTTTTGGAATTCTATCTTGGAAAGGATTCAATAGAAGTTGGCTAGGTGGAAAGGTTTGATCCTTAGTCGTGCTAGTAAGCTGCAACTCCCACTACATGGGTAATGCAAAATCTAAAAGATCAAAGGCATAACAAGTCTACCAATCACAACACATAGAAAGTGTAGCCATGTAGTACCAAGGACCATCTATAATGATCTACAAATCTTGCAACCAATTGTTGCAAGAAACATCTCTCTCAACAATCTTCCATAGCTCTTCCATGTTCTCCATATCTAACAGAAGAAAGAGATATAGGAACCTCCATGTCATCACCCAGCACATGACCACAAACTAGTGATCACCATAGCTCCACATAGAAATAACACATCTAAATTCATATGAATCTGAATATATAGGAAGAAGAACCAAAATAAAGAGAAAAATCTGCAAATAATAAACATGTAGCATGCCCTTCTACATACACATCTAAAATGCAAACTTCATGTCAAGTAAGATCTCCTTCACAACCCCCAAAGAAAAGATATAACAACACCCAAAAATGTTCAATCTCAAGAGATCAAACACAAAATATGTATCATGTATCTACATGGATGTAAGCTTCTTAAAGAAGATCAAACAACTCCATTTCCCATCTCAAGAAATCAACCCATAAACCATCTCCTAAAATCATCATAAATGAAAATACAAACCCAAGGAGATTAACCATGTTATCCATCTCTCGCAATGAATCCTTCAAAACCATCTAATAGCAGCTCAAGATCCATTTCAATGAAAGAAAGAATATAAACTCAAACTAAACCATCCTCAAATGAGTCTCCATAATCAATCATCATGAATCAACTCAATCCCATGATAATCAAAGCACACAACATAAACACATTTGAAAGATATAATGGGAAAATACCTCTCAAAAATAATTTGTCGAGTATACTAAGAGTGGGGAATGAGAATGATCCTCAAAGATAACCAAGTCACCATGACTCACTCCAAGACCAATCTCCTAATAGGTCTCTGTTGAACTCACGTCCAACCAAGGTGTAGGCTCCTCAGAATTTCTGTTGAAATCTCATCAAGAGTAACCATCTCAACAACACTTTTCTCATCTCAAGAGAAAAATAGCCTCTCCTCATTCTCCATGTATACATGATCACCTACAAATAATCACCTCATGCTAAACTCCAAATGCATCACTACACTATCATGAAGTTCTCAAGCATATGACCAGTACACCCAAAACAAAGACAATCACCAGACCACTGTCAAAGCTCTAATCATTTGAATCAAGCACTTATCATGACATCATGATCTTACCATCCCCCTTACGAGATCCCATGCTCCAAGTGAACATACCATGGTTTCAAGAGCAATGTATCATGCCAAAACTCTAATCTAGAATCAAGAGTATATCATGACATAAAACAAGCAAACACTAAACCAACATCACCTATCAAGCACTAACACCTCAACCCAAAGAACACAAGATTCTTCCATGGCTCTGAGATTCTACACATCTTCAAGTAGTTTCCATGCAAATGCAAAAGAACCTTTCTGCAACAACAAGATCTAAGAGCTCCTCCTAGTAACATCTGTAACACTAAAGAAGATCATTCATCCATAGTCATTGCTAAAGCTTCCACTGAACTGTGACAACCGAGCTCTCCAAGCATCATGACCAAACATCTGCTAATCTAAAAATCCTCTAATTCCACACATCAACATGTCCATTTGAAAACAATACCAAGTGGCACCAAGATCTCCAAACCAAGCAAAAATGCCATCACTGTCAAAAAACTTACACCAAGTTGTGTATCCAAGCTATTCATGACATTGTGATTCACGTGTTGCAAGTCCCCAACACTGAATATCCAGGTACTCTTGTATCATCCATCCTCTCATCTCAAAGCAATCACACCAATGCACAAGTGACCACAAACAAGGCCAACTAACAATTATGCATCATCATGGAATCAAACCTCGTGGATATAGACAATCCACTTTCAATTTGTCCCACAAAAAACATGTAGGTAAAGACAACCCACAATATTACACAACCCGTAGATCTGATCAATATAACATACAAACTCATCATCACACTGGAAATTGCAAGACTAAGATCTCAAAGAGAATGATCATGTAGACAACATGACTCAAGCACCAGATTATACACATATTTGATTCACCAAACAGGTCCATAACCCGAGCACCATAGTCTAGGAACCCACAAAGCATTACCACAGAAATGTTGAGTGACTAATCACATACCAACACTCCCATGCAGAGAAATTATCTCACCTCCTCTCACCATGCACAAAGCATGCATGCAAAACTTCTATCTCATCCAGTAACATCCCAAAATCCAAGGTCTAGATCAAAATAGCTTAACTGTAGCTCCAAAAAACCACAAGTTTTTTCTTGACCATGTAAAACCTACAAAATCACTATGTTTGAAAAACACCCATGCACATCCACACCCACTTCACATCTGGAAGACTAAAAAGTCTAAAACAAAAAACCACCATAATAGTTAGACCAAAATAATGGATTATAATGAATGAGCATCACCATAGATTTTAAGAAAATCTATAAACCCTCATATCCAAGGAACATGAATTTGAGCCATGCAAGTACAAAGCATCCATAAAAGGAAAAGTAGTTCAGGAACTCCAAGCCCATTTCAGGCCAACTCCACAACCACCAATATGCACATGCATCTGAGGGAGACTAGATATTGTAGAAGCTTCCAGATCATCCAATGATCAACTCCATAGCATACATGCAATTAGGGTAACCAAAACAATGTCTTCCAATACTAAGAGAAAGCACCCAACATAAGCACGTCACTTGAATAACAACCCAAGCTTCTCCATATCATCAGGGAGCCTCTCACACAAACGCCCAACATGAAAGCTTTGTTGCAACATAACCATAAAGCAAAAATTCCCATCCCATGCATCAGGATTATTTCGCTATCAACTATGAGCTTCAAATCACATCATTTCAATATAACCAACTCCATTTTCTCCATCTTCACCATCCTTCAAACTGTGTGTTGTTTCCTGAAACAAAAACAAAAAAATCAAACAACTTCCACTCACCAAAGGAACAATCTTCAATCAATTCCTTTAGATTTCCTCAAGCTTTCCAAACTAAGAAATCTTCAGAGAAGGAATACCCAGAACTAGAAACACCAGGAATAACCAAATCCCAGAAAAAGGCTCTGATACCAATTGAATGGAAATATGGTTCATCCCAGAACGAGCATGTAAGATCAGTACGTTCCTTCAATAACAATCATTTCTTTAGATGGCCTCAAAAGCACATACTACTATACCACAAAGCGGAATCATACATAGTTCATTTCCCACCATTAATCCTTAGAGGAAAGTTTATGCAATTTAAGATCAACCAATTTCAACAACAAGCATTGAACAAATTCAACAAGTAGAATCAACAAACATGAAGGATAGAACAGAAGACATGAACACAAAGATTTACGTGGTGAAAAATCCTTTTGAGTAAAAAACTCCACACTCCAAAAGCATATATCTATTATATTATTCAGCAACCAAAAATATAGTTACAATACAATGCAATCTCTAAGCCTTTACATGGAGATTTACATCTTCTTCCATATAGAGAAAATCTGCTAGCATAACCCTTATGGATTCAATCTCTCTCCTGTAATGCACTATGACATTCTCTATATATCTATCTCCTCCTACAGGTTGGCTTAACCTCTTAATGTCTTAGTACCACCTTGTCATCCAATGAACATCCGTAGGAAGTTGTCATTCAACTTACAAACCAATCGAATGGTCACAAACAAACTTAACTGACTTTACCCGTCGTTCCAAGTCTTGACCGTAATACCGCACAACCTTTGTTGACTAGCTGTGGGACTGCAATTTGCTTCTACCACTCTAACCGACCACAACAACACCACAGCCTACCGTTATACCACAGTCCTTTCCAACTAACCAACGTGGGGTCGTGAGCTATGACTTCTCCCACATTATTGCACGCCTCCTCATGGAATATTGTGGGATGGTGGGTTACCTATTGCCATACCGCAAGCTCTCTTGCATGAATGTCGCGGGATGACAAGTTACCTACCGCCAACCCACTAGCACTAGCTCGAACCTCCACAGTACTGCGGTGTAGTAGATCTTGCCCCAGCTCACTGCCAACCTACCAGACATTCCAAGCATTATCGTGGGGTGGCGGGACATTTGCACTACCACAAGCCTCATGAACAACTTGTTATGGGGTGGCGGGTAGCAATTGTTCCCCACAATAGCACAAGCACCAATATAGACTTTCATGGTACTGTGGTGTAGAAGACTCTAACTCAGATGAACGTTTTCCTAATTTCAAAGAGCCTTACCAATAAGTTTGAGACACCTATTCTCAACATTCCTTACTCTATATTTTTCCCTAAGTTCTTCAATTTCCTCCACTTGAAGTTTCCTCTTTCTTTTGGCTTTATGACAATTATTACTGCTCATTATACAAATAAAAATAAGGCACCCTAATGATTGATAGAATCATATTTTGTGTCAAAGAGTGTACAAAAGCATGATTTCCTTTGTAATGTGTAGAAATCATGAGCTCCTTAAAATTAGAGCATTTGTGGGGGTCATTGTTAGGCCCAATAAATTATTTTGTTCATTTTTTCAACAAGTCCAAGATAGATATCCATTTTGGACCTCATAAACTAAACAAAAAAAATACAAAACAAATTTTGTTATTTAAAGCGGATATCCATTAGTAATAAATATTCATTTTCCTTAGTTTTTTCCTCAAAAATGCTTTAGATTTAGGCTTGGGAGTGTCAATCCTAAGGGCTCAACTAGTCCAATGTGTTTAGAGGTTTCATCCTCTTTTCATGAATTCGCCCTTTGTGCTGACAATCTTTTTCTATCTAAATTTGATTAAAAAAAAGGGTTTTATTCATGAAAATATTAGCATTCTCCAAATATATGATATGCTTGATAACAAGTTTACTAGGTAATTATTAATAATTTTCTACATGTACAATGTTTGAAGTCTTGATTGATAGATCAATTGAAAAATCCATAACTTTCAAAGTGTTTCATCTTTTTCAAATCTGAAAGATGTGTCACACTTTATACTTCACTAGCTATAGGTTTTAAAATAAAATAAAAAATATTATTTTTGACCAAGTTACATTGGTTGAAAATTAATATTTCTAAAAGTACTAGTAAAAAATTATTTAATTATTTAATTATTTAATTATAGAAAATTTCAAAAAAATATGCATCGCATTCATATGTGTGTCCTTTACTTATATTTAAAGAATAAAAAATGCTTATACTTAGGTTGACTCAAATGACACCTACTTTTTTCTTTTTCAAAAACTATAGTTGTGCTTCATTGAAATTTCAAATTTTCACTAAATAAATTTATTTTTTCCAAAAAAAATAGTAGTCTAAAAACTGCATTCAATTTTCTATAGATTATATTCTACATATTTTCCAAATTATGTTAATAACCCATTTAAATTTTTATGTGAAGTTTCTTATGTCTAATTTTTTGTATGTTCACTCCCACCTAGAGATATAGTTTGACCTATCATGATACTACACTCCATATATTCATGTGATGAAAGTGGCTTGAAAGGGTTGCTTTCTATTTCTTAATACTATGTAAATAGTATAATTCATGTTAAAATTTTGTTAATCTACCATAATTACCATGAGAACAAACTATAAAGGGAAGAAAATGAAATCACACAACCTTAATTAAGTAATTGAGATCTAGAAATACATGTTACCGTTTCCAAACAAAGTAAAATATTTCCCATGAATGCTAGTAGTATTATCCTTTACATCAATTGACCATTTAGTTAGGATTCTTCAAATTCTAAGGAGGTTCTAGGAGACTTGATATTACTTGACATCTATTAGTCCCTCCCATCCCTTAAGCATACTGCTTGTAATTTGTGTGGTGTGATTTATTGTGTAATTTTCTAGGAAGTCTATCATTTTGTTCCCTTCTCTATAGAAATGGCATATGGAGTAGAAATTTATCACATCTATCCTAGATCAAACAATGTCCAAAATATTGTTGATCTTTTAATTTATTATTAATTTTTTTACAACATTAACTATCAACATAGAGTCCCATTTTATTTGATTTTTAATTATCTCAATTTAGAACAAACTTGAAGGCCAAAGTAAAGGCTAAGCTTTTGTATTATTCTTGATGTCTTTTTAGATGCACCACAAACTATTTTCTTTCCCAATCTCCAATAACACAACCAACCCCAAAACATCTAGATTACCATCAATTTTCCCATCAAAGTTGATTTTTAGACTCCCTTATAGAAAATGAAACCATTTAATAACTTTTTGTTGATCTTATAATGGTAGATCCCACTAATAGCATAAATGAAAAAAAGACATTACAATTATTGTTAACATCATTGTCATATCAATTTTATTTACACTTTTATATAAAAAGACATAACAATACAATTTTTAATATATTATATAAAATTCTAAAAATTATCCATATAACTTATCTTATGAATAAAATTCTATTATATAACTTTATAAAAGACATAACACCATATTAAAAATTAATAACAAAACTATCAAATTTTCAAATGCAGAGTAGAAACTCCCTCCCTCATATAATTTAGAATAGTGGTTTGTCTCCCCTAGATATATCCAAAGCAATATCTACTTTTTTCAAGAAATCCTTTTTATTGGTTCACCTCCATTATACAAACATATTACAATAAACTTGATCATTGAAATTAAAGTGGGGCATGCACTTATAGGAGTGAGCCCACGGGGCCAAATATTGAATATATATATTATGAATACTTAATAATTATTATCACATGCCTCAGAGGTCCCTTGTGCTCCCATATACATAACACATGTTGCTTGCAAGCTAAGGGACGTTGACATTTGTTTATTAAAATCAATACCCACCTGCATTGAATTGGAAATATAAGTGAATTCAAAATAAATACTTTTTGAAAAAGTCCCAAAGAACATTTTTTCACACCCTCAAAATAAGATAAGAAATAAAAAATTAGTTTGCCTATAGTTTACAATTTCAATGCATTAAGACAAAAATGAATATATAGTATAAGTTTTTGTGTCAGCAGCCACTTGAATTAAAATGTAATTGTTTGAAATGTTCAAAATAATAATTCATACCTAGATAAAAGTGAAGTGAGAAAGTCTAAGTAAAAGCTTCAAAATGAATTTTCTATACTTGTAAAAAAAATAGTTTTATTTTCTCTATAAAGAGTAGGTAAAACGTGACATTGATTTTAGAAAAATATTATGCTCCTCACCACTTAAAAAGAGAGCATTTTATCAATGAAAAAGAATGTTGTTCAAAGATGTGCTTAAGGCCTCATTAGGTATTTTTAAAAAGGGTGTTCTATTTATAAAAAAGCAAAAGTGTGTTTTATTATATGATATTTTTGAGAGGATAGCCCCCCCTTCTTTTCTTTTCTTTTTTTTTTTTTTGGGTATTAAGAGTATAATTGTTTTAGTTGTATATAGTTTAGTATTAAAGATTAAAATATTTATTTAATTAAAATTATTGAGGACATGATTTCAACCTTATTTCTTTAGATTGTTGAGTCTTTGAATTTAATAGGGTTTGATACTTTAAGGATTCTTTATCATCATGAATAGGATTAGTGATGTACAAAATTGAACTTATAAAGTATCATTTGTAAAATAGTGTGTGGAAATATAAAAGGATGAATATCAAGACCTTTGAGAGAATGAATTATGAAGATCAAAACCCTATTTTCAATTCAACACAATTGTACAAAGATCCAATCAATTCCCAACATAAGGCAATAGGGTCCATGCTAGCACATAATGCAAGCATCCAAAGTTAGGGAGTCAACTTTTTGTCCAAAATTTTTCATTTTTTGTGAATTTTTTAAATTTTCAAAAAATGGCCTATGATTCATTTTTCATGATTTTTGACAGTTGTGGACCTAACCCACTATGTATGGGATTGACATGTGGGGTTGTTCTTGGGGCACCAGACTCTTAGACTAATATGCAATATTGATTTGACTCGCATGATCAGTCCTTAATGACAATTATTATTATGTACTAATATTATCATTTTTATTATGTCTATGGATGCATATTAAGGTATAAGTCTATAAGAACCTATGGAATCAGTAGTTAGCTCAAAAAGGTGGTGAAGATTTAGGAGAAGATTGATTAGTTGCAAGTTATGACCATGTAGAGAAGGATTATGGTTGAGGGCCATGCCATACAAGACCTCCAAATATTGTGGGAGTAGGAGTGAGATGGGAAGGGATCCTTTGGATATCCTCCTTTCAATTAACACTATAATGTTTCTTGTTATGTTTCAGATACTTTTTATATTGAAATTCTATCATTTATGATAATGGGAATTCTATTGCTCATTTGATTTGGTATATATTCAAATATTTTAGTCATGGTATGAAATTTTATATATGCCCTTATAAGTATGCTTTTATGTGAAAGACATATCATGAATTAATACATATATATGTCGTTGATAATCAATTAATACCAAATGTTATTATAGAATCCTTAAATAATGAATGAATCAAGGGAATAAAAGGAATCCCATGTTATGAATGAACAAGATACCTCATAGGATTCATATTATGTTCATCTTCAAGTTTTTTACCTTTCCATTTATTGGTAATAGATTCCATAGTGTCATCTAGACTCTTGTAGTTCTACAAATCTACAATGACCTTGTTTATTTTTCCAAGTCCTTTCATTTGTACTCAAGACTAGATATTCTCTTTAATGATGGAGTAGAAGAAGATGGCTCTTTTGTAACAATATAAATTTCAAGGTCACTATCATAAGTGTGTTCCTATGCTTCAAGTGTTTTACCATTAATAGATGGATCCATACAAATAGATGGAATATTATAAAAATAAAATTATTATTTATATAAATTAGGCTAATTGAATAACTACATACAAATTCAAAGCATGTATTAACCTAGATTAATTAACAAATTGGGAATGATAAATGTGTTATGAATAATTATAAATTAAATGAGGGAGATTTGAAAGGAAGCAAGGTATATAGGAAAACTTCTTAAACTAATCTTAGAGGAGAGCTAAGTGAAAATTGTAGATATTTACAATTATAAAAAAGGATAAATACATAAAATATAAACAAAATTATACTACAACACAAGTGTATGTAGAGAAAATATTTTTAGTATAAAAATGCCACACCACAAGGTATCCCATTGTATTATTTAGAAATCTTAACACGGTTACAATATACTTACAAATCAAGCCCTTGTAGGAGTATCAACAACTAGAGATTTAGAGTAATTTTAGAAGCATTACAATACCTACAAACACACTATATAAACCTCCATCTCAAGAACCCAATAAATAATAGAACTATTAAATGAAACCATCAAATAAAAATTATAAAACCATGGTCTAAACAAACCAAAAATGTGACAACCAAATGCCTAGTTATAAAACCAACCAAATCCTAAGATGAGTTCACAAGCTAAAAATAACATATTCCTTCCACCTTTCAAAAGCACGTCATAATCCACTCACCAAATTAGGAGTTCCAATTTGGATTCATTATCTCCATTAAAATATTTCTTATGATGTTTCACAACACACATCATAAGTTGGTCAGAAACTGTAAGTCCATGTCTTATAGCTCTTTTTTTGTGTCATGGATGTTTTTACATTTCCAATGTAGGAGGCCAAACTTCTAGATGCTATAAATTATAATTTAAGAGGCCCTTAGGGGAGTTATTTTTAATTATATAACTCAATAATATCTACACAACAAGCACCCTTGGAATCAATACCAAACAACCCAAAATAATATTTTTATCAAAAAATAAAGTTTATAGCCCAAAAAATGAGTTTTTATGTTTCATAGTCTGAAACTACATTCTTTATATACTTCAAATTAGGAGCAAGGTTGATAAACCTTTCCTAATAGAATTAAGAACTTATATTTTGGAATAACTATAATAATTTAATATTGATGTCACACAAATTTCATCCACTAATGGTAAACAAATCAATGTTCACAATCTAAGGAATGTCTTAAGTTTTGAAAATTCATAAAGTATCCTATGCATTATATGAATGACCTAATACAAAAATTACTCTATAACATATAGAATTTATGTGTCTAAATGTGTACTATTGAAATTGATATCATCCCACATTTTTTTGATAGTGTGTAAGGGTTGGTGGTATTGAAAAATACCTCGTGGAGGTGAGCAAACTGCAAGGGTTATTTCTCCTAGGTTAAACCTATTAGGAAATTACCAACTTGATCAAAAAAATTCTACATAACCTCATGAGATAAAATCCTACATTCAATATTACATGATAACCATAATGCAAAGATCAAAGGAATACTAGAATATTACACAAGATATATAGTAGGAAAACCCTCAAGAGAAAGAAATCCAACCTCTAAAAGCATCCTCACTCAATGTTTTATTTAGAAATGAAAAAAACAATACAACTAAAGATTCTCCACTCCTAATAATTCTAAAACATTAAGCTCGTCTAATGCATCCTCAATATGCAAGAATGCAACTACACATCTCATGACATGTTTCACATATTCATTCAACAAGAGAGCTCAATTAAAATGATAGTCAAGTCAAATATCCAACCTTAGCCACTAAACATGTGATTTCTTTTATAGAATCAATCTCACACAATAAAACCTAGTGGTAAGATAAAACCATGTGTCTCAAAACCATGAGTACAAAAAACCATTGACACTAACATTGAAGAAATTTGAAACCCTTAATTACATGTTTCAGAGGTGCATAACACTATAGAAGGAGATGAAAATAAACTAAGAATATTCATTCATATAAATTAATCATAAATAAGCCTTAAGAAAGATAGTTTATAAAGAATAATTTTCATTTTTCTTTCATCAAAAAATGCATGTATTATAGAGTGTTTCCCTCACATGTCAACATCTCTTTACAATAAAATGATCCCTTCCTTAAATTGTTGGGAAAATATGTCTCAACCTTGCAAATACATAAGGTACTATTGATACATCAGTGTGGGGGGTTGTAGAGGGGGGGTACCCCCCTTGCAGGGTCCAAGGGCAGTGTGCCCCGGTGAGGGTTCGGGGGCAGCACCCCCAAAAACCACATATTATGTATATTTTATTATTGTAAATCTAGATTGTTCATCACTAGGTCTTATATTCGATGGTCAATATTTTGTTGGCTTGACTTGCCTTACCTTAGAATACAACCCTATTTTATGAGGATGTTGTATTACAGCTGTGTATTGTGATGTATTCTGAGAGTTTGATAGCGATTGTGTTACCTCTGGATCTCTGGTTGGTGATACTCCTATGAAAAGCTTGCTCTACAAGTGTATTATAATCTTTGTGATTTATGAATAATATATTGGGAAACTTTTGGAGTGTGGGGTTTTTCTCCTGAAAGGGTTTTCCCCACATAAATCACTATTTTGTGGTATGCATGATATTTGTGTTTATTTATGTTTAATTTTTTGTAACTGTTAAAGATCTGTAAATAGTTTTTGTGTTATTCTCCTCTCAAGATTAGTGTAGGAAGTTGTTTCTCTACCTTAACTTCCTTACAAGTGGTATAAGAGCCTGATCACCTTTGGTTTCAGTTGTGGGCTATTGGGTTTTTGGAGCTAATCCAGATTTGAGTGGGAGCTTTTGCAGAAGACACTTTGTGATCTTGTTGTAGGAATTTTCATATGGCAAGTTCATTGGGGAGAATAGAGGTGGATAATTTTTTTGGAAATAATTTAAATGAAATGTGGAAGTTGAAGATGGAGGATCTGTTGATAGATCGAGATCTATGGGATGTTGTTGATGAGAATGTTTCAAGGCTTGCAGATCCCACTCAGGCTGCTCAGTATGATGTTATGGACCGTAAATCCAAGGGTCTAATTAGATTGTGCTTCGAAAAATATATTTTAATCAATGATCATGAAGAGACCTCTGCACAGGAACTATGGAAGAAGCTTGGTGAGATGTATCAAGCTAAATCTTTAGTGAACAAGATTTTCTTGAGGAATAAATTATATTCCTCAAGAATGGAAGAGGGTGGATGAATTATAGACCACCTGGAAGTATTCAATATGTTGGTGGCTTATTTGGCATTAGTTGGTGTCAAAATGGATGAGGAAAAATGTTAGATCTTGCTTTGTTCTTTGCCTAATTCGTGGGATTCTCTTGTTATGGCTATTGGGAGTACTTCAATTATATTGAAGATTGAAGATGTGGTGGGTTCTTTTCTTTCTGAAGAGATGACGAGGAAGGCATCCATCAATTTCAAGGAGGCCCTAAGTGTTCATGGAAGACCTAAGGAAAAAGGCAAGAAGAATTAGAAGCGTGATAAATCCAAGTCCAAGGGGAGATCTAAATCTCCTGGAAAGTCCAAAGTTATTTGTTGGAACTGTGGTAAGCTTGGACATGTTCATAAGGAATGCAAAGAATAAAAGAAGAGATTTGATTTTGATTCTGAGTCTGAGAAGGAAGATGGTGACACATTCATTGTAGCTTTGGCAGCTCGTACAGGTAATGATGCATGGCTAATTGACTTAGGTACATATTTCCATATTACCTTTAATAGAGATTAGTTTTCTAAATATGAAGAATTTGATGGAGGCAAGGTGTACTTGGGTGATGATTCTTATTTAAATATTGTTGGTCATGGTAAAGTTAAAATCAGGTTTCTTGATGGTAGAATAAAAAGGATTAATGATGTGTTGTATATCCCCGGATTAGCACGAAATTTGTTATCTGTGAGCAAACTAATAGATGTGGGTGTGTAGGTAGTATTTTATGATGCAGGATGTAAGATGGTCAGATGTGCTATGGTGACTACTAGAGGTGTTAGATATGGCACATTGTATAAGCTTGATGCATGCACTGCTGAGTGTAATAGTACTTTTGTGAAAAGAAAGTTTTTGGAAGAAGTGAGGGTTTCACCTTTAGCAGATGGTCATGGCTTTTGGGTACCCAAGGGTGCTCTTTCTTTTGAATCAAAGTTACCTGTAGAGAAACCTATGTTATGGCACCAGAGACTTGGCCACATTGGAGAAAAGGGTCTAAGGACCTTGAAAAATAAAAACCTCGTTGAAGGTCTGTCTGATTGTAATCTTGAATTTTATTTCTATGAGCATTGCAATTATAGAAAATAAAACAACATTTAGTTTTACTCGAGTTCTCATAAATCTTGCAATGTATTGGATCTTATTCATTTTGATGTGTTTGGTCCTCTAGATGTTCCTTCATTTGTTAAATCCACATATTATGTTTCATTTATTGATGATTAAAGTAGGACATGGGTATATTTTTCTAAAGAGTAAATATGAAGTTTTCAGTCGATTTAAAGAATTTAAAGGAATGGTTGAGTTGCAGACTAGAAAGAAAATAAAATGTTTGAGGACTGATAATGGTGATGAATTTTTCTCTAATGATTTTGATAGATTCCATAAAGATTATGGTATTCATAGACATAAGTCAACTCTGTATTCTCCACAACATAATGGAGTTGTAGAAAGAATGAACAAGACATTGATGGAGAAGGCTAGAAGTATGATGAGCAGTGCTAGTCTAGAATAAAGGTTTTGGGTCGAAGCTGTTTCCATTGCTTGTTACCTGATTAACAAATCTCCTACATCAGCTCTTGTTGATAAGACACCTATAAAGGCATGGTTAGGTAGTAAGCCTTCATTAAGACATCTTAGATTTTTTGGTTGCAAGGCATATGCATGCGTGTCAAAGGAGAAGTGAATAAAGTTGGAGAACAAGGCTGTGAAATATATCTTCATCGGATATAGTTATGGTGTGAAAGGATACAAGCTTTGGGATCTTGTTGCACAAAAGTAATATATAGTAGAAGTGTTATTTTTAGAGAAATTAAGCCTTCTTTTGTTACATTGCAGCTAGAACAAAGTAAACAGGGAGATGTGATTCAATTTCCTTCTACACTTGAGAAAGTTGAATCAAGGCCTATGGATAGACAAGAGTCGAGGAGAGCTCATCTAGCTCTGAATCTTCAAAAGAGGAGGAAGAACCTCCAACTCAACATGTTCGTAGGTCTACAAGGCATAGACAATCACCTAAAAGGTATTCACTTGATGATTGTAGATGTAAATACTAGCATGGATGAACCTAGATTGAAGTAGAAGAGGCATTAGGTATGAATGATGCAGAATCCTAGAAGATTGCTATGGATGAAGAAATGGTAGCTTTGAAAAAGAATGATACATGGGATCTTGTACCATTGCCTAAAGGATGAAAACCTATTGGTTGCAAATGGGTGTTCAAGAAAAGATTGGTTTAGATGGAAGTATTGAGAAATACAAAGCAAGATTGGTTTTGAAAGGTTACTCTCAAGTTGAGGGTGTTGATTATGGTAAGATATTTTCTCCTGTTGCAAAAATGACATCCATTAGATTTTTTATTTTTATTGCTGCTGCTTATAATTTAGAGGTTAAGCAGATGGATGTGAAAACTGCTTTCCTTCATGGTGACTTGGAGGAGGATATTTATAACACACAGTAAGAGCACTATGTGGTGAAAGGTTAAAGTAAATTGGTTTGCAAATTGAAAAAATCTTTGTATGGCTTAAAATAGAGTCCTAGGATGTGGTACCAAAAATTTGATACATGTGTTGAGTTTGGGATTTGAGCGTTCTAAATCAAATCATTGTGTTTATTATAAAACTGATGGTGATTGTTTCCTATTTATTGCATTATATATTGAGGATATTTTATTTATTGGTAGAGGGAAAGGTATGATTTTAGAACTAAAATCTCAACTTGCTACTAAATCTGAAATGAAAGATCTTGGTGCAACTAAACACATTCTTGGGATGGAAATTAAAAGAGATAGAGTGAACAGAAAGCTATGGCTTGGCCAAAGCAAGTATGCCAATTCAATTTTATAGAGGTTTGATATGTAGGATTGTAGACCATTGTGTGTTCCTGTTTCAGTTGGAACTAACTTTTATTAGATTCCTACTTTATATTTTGTTACTTATGATCTAGAAGTAGAGAAAGTGGATGTTAAACTTTCTTTATTGCATGAAGACCTTGAGGAACACATTTATATAAAATAACTTGACAATTTTGTTGTAAAAGGTAAGGAGAACTTGGTTTGTAGGTTGAAATGGTAATTTTATGTTATAGAGCAGTCACCACATATGTAGTATTAGAAGTTTGATGCTTTTACATTGGGTTGTGGATGTGTTAGAAGTGAATGTGATCATTGTGTGTATTTTAAATTAATTGATGATCAATTACTAATCAATATCTTATATTTTGATGACATGTTGCTCATTGGAACTGGTAAGGAAATGATTAAAGATCTCAAAAGTTAGTTGTATAGTACATTTGACATGAAGGATTTAGGGGTTGTGAGCTACAATTTTTGTTATGAAGATTAATAGGGATTGGGTTGGTAGAAACATTTTCCTTAGTCAAAGTGTGTTTAAACTACTTTACAAAGGTTTGTGATGCATGAATTTAATCTAGTTAATATTCCTTTATCTATTAGTAATAATTCATCATTGGATTTGTGTTATAAGTTAGATAATTTGGAGGATATGATTAATGTTCCTTATACTAGTTTCATAGGAAGCTTAATGTATGCTATGGTTTGTAAAAGACTGTACATTGCCCAAGAAGTGGGATATGTTAGAAAGCTTAATGTATGTTATCTATAACCTTAGTAGAGAGCATTTGACTTATGTGAAAAGGATTTTTAGATATTTGTAAGGGACTTCTAGTTATTGTATTTGCCATCATGGAACTAACAATGTGGGTAATATACTTGATAAATAGAGATTTATTAATTTGGATTGGGCTAGTGTTTTGGATAGTAGAAGGCCCGCTAGTGGTTATGTGTTTACTATATTTAGAGGATTTGTTAGTTGGATGAGTATGCAACAACCTATAGTTGTGTTGTCCACTATATAAATGAGTACATGGTTACAAAATATACATACAAAAAGGCAACATGATTACAAAGATGTGTTCATATATTGAATTTGATTGTCAATAAGTTAAAGGATCAAATGTAATAGTCAAAGTGACACTTGTTTGGTGAAGAAATTGATGTACCATTATCATACGAAGCATATTGATGTTTATTACCATTTTTTTGCAAGATTGTGGAGGATGGAAAATTCATGATGTAGAAGGTTGATACTTGGATTAATGTTATAGAGTTTCTCACTAAGACAGTAAAAAAAAAGTTTAGTTGGTGTAGAGAGGCCTTAGGCTTTTCCTTTTCTAGCTATTAATTTACTTTTCAATTTCCTATTATGTCCCGCAATGTAAACATCAAGTGGGAGAATATTAGGACTAGGTGTGTCATTCACTTTGAAACTCTTAAATTGTAATTGTAATTTAATTATGTAGATAATTTAAATAATATCCATTTAGACACCCATGCAAGGGATGATATTTATTTATTATCTAGGATACTTGTGTAAACATACATTTAATAGGGATGTTACAAATAATTAGTCAAAATGACAAGTTGTAAGATCTTTTATGTTTGATGCTATGACAAGGAAATTAATACCCTCATAAAAGTGTTTAGGATTGAGATCTTGGTCAATTTGACCATTATGACTAAATCAATGACATCTATGACATGTAAGGGGTGTGTAAGAGGTGTAAGAGGAGTCATATACTATTTTGATATGGTTGAACATGACCATGTAGATGCATTAGATTTTATCCATGGCTCGTGGTTTTAAATCTTGGTTTTTGGATATTACTTGATGGTTTCTTGTTTCCAAATTTCCTGTATATTGGAGACATGAGATCATGACTTGCATGGCTATTTATAGTTACTCTTATACAACCAATCTACTATCAAAATTATAAGTGGATTGTATTATT
Organism: Sequoia sempervirens; assembly: GCA_007258455.2. Taxonomy (NCBI): domain Eukaryota; kingdom Viridiplantae; phylum Streptophyta; class Pinopsida; order Cupressales; family Cupressaceae; genus Sequoia; species Sequoia sempervirens. The sequence goes on from VDFB02075321.1 coordinate 152,390,631, forward strand.
GCATTTCATCTTTTGAGAATAATACAAGCTTGGGTATCTTTGGGTTGGATTTTTTCCACAAGGGTTTATCCACATATATTTGGCATAATGGTTTTAATTTTATGGGTTTGTTAATTTTTTATATTTATTTTTTTGTTATTTCCTTGATATAAGTTTATTATCTTAATCACATTGCAATCAAATTAAACTCCACATTGTTCAATATTTTCATTGTGCCATTTACCTTGTATTCAATGAAAAACGTAGTTCCCATGACCAATAGGAGAAGGATGCGCTAGGATGTCACAAGAAAGTGGATATTGTAATAATTGTCGGGCTCAATTCCAAGGAGATAGTTAAGTTAAATATAATTATATTTCAAGCTCCTTTAGCTTTTGATCCACACGATCTATTTCTTGAGAAAGTGAAGGTGAAGAGGAAGTGATATGTTGGCTAGAATATATATTGATGGATGGATAAAGTATGCAGGTTGAACACAAGAAGAAAGTACATTCATGGTCACCAAAAGAACATGTAAAAAATGAGAGATGGTGTGGGTGGAAGTGATGTTTTGCATGAAAGAGTTGTGATAATGATAAACTATGTCTAGGTCATTATTAACATGCTGTTGCTCAACCAATCTTATATTTAAGAAATGGTCAATGATGGCATCTTGGTCAAAATTTTGTTTTTCCTTAAGTAAATTAGGGAATGCTAGTGAGTAGTATTAACAAGGCGTGGTATGATAACCATCATTAAGGGGAGAGATAGGGTCATGGTGGATATATTCATCATAACGAACATGGACCTCATATACATTTTGGGAGGATTTGCTAAAGGCATAAAAAAATAAATCATCAATAAAAGTATATGACCCTTTTAGGAGAAGTTATCATAGGTAATAGAAAGGGATGAAGTGTAATGATTATCTATAGAGAATTATAAAGAGTAATGAGATGTGGTGAGGCAAAAGTCATCGTCATAGGCCCAAATAGAAGTATCAACACCATAAAATTTATGGGAAATATAGTGAGGTTGTTTAGATTAAAGAAGGAGAATACATCAATTGTTGAATATTTAGTAAAGATAATACACAAAGGTGTAGCTCCTAAGGGAATTAACAAATACACCCAAATAATATAGACAATAAGGTAGATGATTAACCTAAATGATAAAGTAATTGAAGTCAAATGAGAGCTTTGGAATGATGCTGTGTTCAGAGGTGTTGGATCCCTGCTAGGGCAGCGATGCCCTAGCTTCGTTTGGCTTTCCTTGGCTGCATTCTGCTCTTTCTCTCCTGCGTTGGCATGGGTCTTTCCCTTGCTCTGTTGCGTTGGTTTTTTTTCTGTGTTCTCCTTCCTGCGTTTTGGTGCCCTAGGGGTTTTGGAGGTGATTTCCAGGGTGTTTTCTCTGGTGTGTGGGGTCTGGTGCGTGTGGCTTGTGGTGTGGGGTCTGCTGCGGGGGTTTTGAGGAGTGGGGTCCTTCTGGTGGGGTGTGGAGGTTAGTGGGGCAGATTTCTTTTTGGCTTGGGGTGCCAGGTGTGGAAAGATGGCTGAAGTCTCCAAGAGCTTGGCGATTCCGGGTGTGACGCCACCTCTGGGCTTCGCTAAGGACATGCATGCTTCGATGATGAATAACTCTTTTGTGGGTGAGAGCTCTAATCTCAAGAAAGTGAATGGTTGTTTTCCGCGGAGTCACGCTCGTCCGGTTTTGGTTATCTCTCCAGAATCGGTGCACGAGGACTTTTCTTATTTGACTCAACACGTTTTGATTTGTAAGTTTTTGGGTATTCGTGCCCCCCTATCAGCTTTGGAGTCCTGGATGCGTCGTTCCTGGCAGGTTGAAGGTGACTTTGATATTTTGGTGGCGGGGAACGGGTTCTTTATGGTTGATTTTTCTTGCATTTCATATCGTAATCATGTTTTTGAGGGGGGGTCGTATTTTTACAATCATGTGGGTTTATTCATGAAACCCTGGCATGGGGGTTTCAATGCGGCTGAGGATCTGCCTTCTTGGGTTCCTGTATGGGTTCGCCTGCCATGGCTACCTTTGGAGTTCTGGAGAGAAGATATTCTGCAATAGATAGCGGCCTTGTTGGGGAAGCCGGCTGCCATTGCTTAGAATACTTTGGATAAAAAGGTATTTTCTTTCGCTCACATTTGTGTTGAAATTGATTTAAATAATCCATTGCCAGATTCTTTGGAGATTTGTATTGGCTCTGCCTCGTGGATTCAATAGTTAGATTATGAGTCCCTTCCTTTCCGTTGTCAGTTTTGTCATGAGTATGGACAACTTCAGCGTCAGTGTCCTCGGACATCTAGAACGGCTGGGGTCCCTTCTTCTCCATCATCGGGGCCTTCGGTGGAGAAGGCAGATAAAAGCAAGGTGTCTATGGCTGAAGGGGGAAAGGCTGAGAGAGGGCCTGATAAGGATGGCTTCATTCCCGCTAAACAGAAAGCTAAGGGGAGAGGTCAGAAACGACCCTATAAGGATAAGCAAAGTGATTAGGGATTCAATCACTTTGAGGTTTTGGATAATCGGGCCTTGGAGGAGGGGATTCCTATTGAGATATTATCTGGGGATACTGGTATGGATACAGGGCTGGAACAAGAAATTGTTGTTAGGGACACTTCTCTTCCTTTGGAGCAGGGAGGGTCTGGGCCTGCTGACTCTCTGGCTGGTTTAAATGATGATATTATTTTAGCGGACTTAGCTAAGGAGGCGTTGTCTTCAGGCAAAGGTCGGGGATCTGTTTCTTATCTAGGAGTTCTCCAACGCCCTCTTAAGAAAGGGAATTTTGATAAGTCTTCTAAAGTTGGTCGCAAGAAGGATGTGGACAAGATTAAATCTACTGGGGATTTGTTGGTGGAATCGGGCTCTGTTAAAACCTTGGACGCCCACTTTGCTTAGCCTTCCCCATGATTATTCTTTCTTGGAATGCAAAGGGGCTGAATAGCGCCTCCCGTCAAAAAGCTATTCAGGATTTGATTGGGGGACATTCTCCTGATATTTTTTGTGTGCAGGAGACTAAGCTTCAGGTGGACTGCATGCTTCAGTATGCTCCTCGTATTTGGTTTTCTGGTCAGTGTCAGTGTATTGGCTCTAGAGGAAGTTCTGGAGGTTTGGCACTTTTTTGGGATCCTCGTAAGGTTGTTCCTCGCTGGTGGATTTCTAGCCACTCCTCTATCTCAGTGGTGGTCTCGGTTTTGGACTCTGGTGAGACTGTTTTGGTTAGCAATGTTTATGCTCCGATTGACATCCATGGTAAAAGCTAGCTTTGGGCCCATATCACGTTTGTTAGGTCTTGTGCTCCATATTTGCTGTGGATCTTAGCTGGTGATTTCAATTCTATCTTGTGTCTGGAGGAGAAAAGAGATGGATTGTCGAGATTGGGTCCTGCTTCAGATTTGTTCCGGGCTAGTGTGGCTTCTCTTGCTCTTGTTGATGTCAAACCTTCTAATGGCTTATTTACTTGGAATAATAGGTGGAGTGGGTTGGAGGCAATTTCTGAGCGGTTGGACAGGTTTCTTGTTTCTAGTTTTTGGGTTGGGGGCAGTGTGGTTATTTGCTATGAGATTCTTGATTGGTGTGGCTCTGATCATTGGCCAATTAAGTTTTCAGCATCTCCTTTCCCTAATCCAAAGAATCCTCCTTTCAAATTTTAGATTATGTGGCTTTGTGATTCTTCTTTGTATAATCTTGTTCCTCAGTGGTGGCGGGATGGAGCCCCTGCGTATGGTACAGCTATGTATTCTTTTGTTAAGAAGCTACAATGTGTTAAGTTTCATCTTAAGAGATGGAATAGGCTATGTTTTGGCAATTTTTGTACCAAGAAAAGGGAAGTGCAAGAGCATCTTGTTGTTATTACTCGCCAGATTAGGGATCTTGGTTTTTCAGAAGCTCTTGGGCATGCTGAGTCCTAGGCTCTTAAATTTGTGGAAGAGTGGGAGCTTCGTGAGGAGATATTCTGGAAACATAAGGCTCAGATTGACTGGCTTCAAGAGGGCGACATGAATATTGCCTTCTTTCATCACTCTGTGCAAGCTCAGCGAAATAAGTGTTATATCTCTTCTCTCGTTAACTCTGAAGGATTAGTTTTATCCTCTCAATAGGCTTTATCCAGAGAAGCTCGCCTGTTCTTCTCTGCTTTGTTTACTGAGGATTCTCTTCCTACTGAGGTTGATGAGAATAGGATTCTTGCTTGTATTCCTTCTTTGATCTCTAATGAGCTGAATGCTTCCCTCATACGCCTAATTACTCTGTCTGAAGTGGAAGAGGTTGTGTTTGGGATGATTAAGGGGAAGGCTCCTGGCCCTGATGGGTTCCCAATTGAATTTTTCTAGGAGTTTTGGGAAATTGTGAAGCTAGATTTGTTGGAGGTTGTCTGTGAATCTTTTTAGAACAAGCAGATGCTTTGGGCCCTGAATGCTACTTTTTTAGTCCTCATTCCTAAGAAGGAGGGTGCTGATAGGTTTGAGCTTTTTCGACCTATTGCGCTTTGCAATGTGGTGTATAAGATTATTACGAAGCTGATTGCTGAGCGGCTTAAATCTTGCTTGCCTGTTGTTATTTCTGAGGAGCAAGGAGGTTTTGTGGCTGGTCGTCAAATTTTGGATGGGGTGGTGATTGCCTCTGAGGTTATTCATTCCATGGCGACCTCCAAGGATAAGTCTATGTTCATCAAGCTGGATATGGCAAAAGCGTATGATAGAGTTAAATGGAGTTTCCTTCAGAAGATTTTGTTGGCCTTTGGGTTTTCTTCTGAGTGGGTCAGTTGGACTATGAGTTGTGTGACTTCCTCCTCATTTTCTGTCATTGTGAATGGTGAACCTTCAGAGTTGTTTGGTGCTACCAGGGGCCTTCGTCAGGGGGACCCACTCTCTCCCTATCTTTTTATTATTATGGTTGAGGCGCTAGGTTGCTTTCTTAAATCTTGGGTCTCTCTAGGTGTGATTCATGGTTGGCAGTGGGGGATGGGTCTGCCTACTCTGTCTCACCTCCAGTTTGTGGATGACACCTCTCTTATGGGGTTGGCTCATCTTCGTGAGGCTGAATCCATTAGGCAAGCTTTGGACATATACCTCGCTGCTTCGGGTCAGAAAGTTAATGAGCAGAAGTCTTCTATTTTTTTCTTTAATACTCCTTTGGCCATCCAGAGGAGGATTGCTACTATTTTGAGGTTTCAAATTGGATCTCTCCCCTTTGTCTATCTGGGGATTCCTCTTGCCATTGGTCGTCAGCCCAGATCCTCTTGGCAGATGTTGCTTGATAAGTTGAGGAAGAAGGTAACTCATTGGACTCATCGGTGGTTGTCTACTGTTGCTAGAGTTACCCTCCTTCAGTATGTTATCCACGCCCTTCCCATCTATAGATGTTTTGTTCAATCGGCCCCTATGTATTTCCTTTGAGAATTTGATGCTCTCTCTCGGCAATTCCTTTGGAGTGGCAACTTGATGACTTCTAAGTGGAGCCTTGTTAAATGGGATTCTGTGTGTAGACCAAAGCAGGAGGGTGGTCTTGGTTTACGCTCTTCTATTTTGAATGGGCAAGTTCTTGCGGCGAAGCTTTACTGGCACTGGTGTACTAATCAACACCAGTTGTGGGCTCGTGTTCTTAACTATAAGTATCTTCGTGGTGTTGCTTCTCATGAGGTTCCTCGCTATCCTCTGGAGGGGAGTGGTTCTATGATTTGGTCTACTTTGAAAGTGGGAGCCCAGTTGATTAAGCGTGCGCTTTTTTGGATCTGTCATTCGGGATCATAGGCTCTTTTTTGGTGGGATTCTTGGGATGGTCACCCACCTATTCTTTCTGCTTTTCCTCATCTTCAACCCCTCTGTGATGTTTTTACTGCTGCTGGTTGGGACACCGTTGAGCATTACAAGGTTGCTGAGCATTGTGGCTCTGTTGTTTCTTTCCGCTGGAAGCACCTTTCTGAGTGGCCTCCTGGGGGCTCTGAGGAGGATAGGCGGGAGCTTGCTCAACTTTTGGCTTCCCGGGCTTGTAATTCATTGAGGGGGCCTGATATTTTAGCTTGGGATGGCTCTGATATGTCTGGGAAGTACTCTGTGTCTACTGGCTATAAGCAATTGGGTCGACAGTTGTTTGGGGATATTGAGGTCCCCTGATGGAAGTATGTTTGGCATAAGTTGTCTTGGCCCAAGTGCAATTTCTTTATGTGGTTGGTGGCTCAAAACCGGTGTCTTACTTGGGATAATTTATGCAAGCGGGGTTTCCAAGGTCCCTCTTTTTGTGTGTTGTGTCGTGGGGCTAAGGAGTGTGCTTCTCATCTCTTCTTCCAATGTTCCTATGCTCGGGAGATTTGGCATTTATGGTGGTGGGTGTGGAATATGCCCTGCCCTGTAGTTTCTTCTTTCTTCTGAGTTTGTGGAGTTTGTGGATCGGGGGAGTAGGGCCCCTATTTCTACTTCCTTTCTTCAAGCTGCTTGGGCGATTTTGGCCCATCCTTCATCATTTGGAATCTTTGGTTGGAGAGGAATCATCGGATTTTTCAGGATACGATGATGGGGGCCCCTCGCCTGTGGTAGAAAATTTTGCATTCTTTGGGAGAAACGATCGCGACTAAGTGTGATCTGACTGCTTCGATTTCTCCTTCTAATGTTGGCTATTTCAATCGCCTTCATCTGCCTCCTTCGCATCAGTATCTTATGCGCAACAGGTGTAGGCATCCAACACCAAAGGTGAATAGGGAGGGAAGATGGTCTCCTCCTCCTCAAGGCATCCTAAAAATTAACACGGATGGCTCTTCTCGTGGAAACCCTGGTCATGCTGGAATTGGTGGTGTTGGTCGGGATAGTTCTGGGGATGTTCAATTTATTTTCTCTATTTATAAGGGTCTTCATACTAATAATCTTATGGAGGCTCAGGCAATTTTACTGGCTATGGAGCGTGACAGTCAGTTGGGGTGGCGCAAAATTATATGTGAATCTGATTCCCAGGTTGTGGTGAACTTGCTGAACAGGCGGAGGTTAGATGATGTTAGTTGGCACCTGGCTTTGATTATTGAACAAATTCTCAATCTTTGTGTTTCTCTTGAGTTTGTTACTTTCACTCATATTCCTAGGGAGTGGAATAGTGTTGCTGATTGTTTGGCTAAATGGGCTTCTAATCATATTCATGATTGGAATTTGGTTGATCAGGGTCAATTACCCCCTGATTTGTCTCAACAGTTGGACCATTTGGTGGAGCTTGATAAGGCTATGTAATGACTTTGCTCTGTAATTTTCTCTTGTTTTAATATATTTTTACCCCTCTTATGTGGAACCTAAATGATAAGGATTCATAATATTATAACTAGACATTTGATGATAATCATAAAAAACTAAAGGAGAATAGGTTGATCAAGGAATAGCCTATGATACCCCTTGTTCAAGGGATGAGTCTTAGTACAACAAATTGTTGTTGTTTTTCACTAAAGGATAATCATGTAAGAGACGAATTCACCAAAACATAATAATAGCAATTGATAAATAAATAAATAAATTTATCTTTAATTAAGAAGGGTTCTTTGAGTCTAGAATCTAAATTAAAATATGATTTTAAGCATTTGAAAATATTTATATTCTAAACTTCGAACATGAGAAGATGATGAGGTTTTATAATAGAAAGTAGATACAAGAGAGAAGGGATTAGAATGGCCTAGTCTTGTTATGAAATTTGATGTTGTTCTACTCTCTATTTAGACTGGTATAGGGTGGGAAGATGAGTCTAGAAGTTACATTAGTTTCTCTACGTGTTTGTCCTTAGCCTTTGTGTCATCTAGAAACCATTGTGTGCAGTTCTATCCTTTGACTATGGAGGTTTCTATTGTAGTGATGGCCTTGTCCATAATAAACTTGTAATGCATATCTATAATAAAAAAATATTATGTTTTAGAATGAAGTGTTGTTGTGGGTATCTTTATTTGCTATAATAGGGTGTGGAAGCATATATCTCCCTCCTTATTCCTTGCTTAAGTCCCACAAACAAATTTAAAACTTGGAGATTGACCTGTAGAAGGAGTGCATAATAATGTCTAAGTGATCATATGCACTATTAGTGTTGGAATGTGTATGAAGTGTTTCTTGGTGTTCTTGTTTTTACTATGTTACCATTATGTGTCTTACTCTTCTTTTGGTTATCAATGCTTGTTGCTACTTCTTCTCACTTGAGTTTATTCTCCTAATCACTTATTTGCATAATTTGACTATTTATAGTCACTCGAGCGTGTGATAAGACTGACATACACAATAAAATGAAAAAATATGAGTCAAAATGATAAAAAATCAAAATTCGAATGAATATAGACATACATGTCATCCCATAAAGAGAACAAGATCACATACACTATAATGTCTAATATAAAAGTATAACAAAAAGTGCAATAAACTAAAATACTCACATCTAAACAAGATTAATTATGAAATGAGATGCAAATTTTAAAATAATTAATATACCAAATAGTCATAAATTAGATACAATTATACTTATTAAAGAAAATAATAAAAAACAATACCATGCCAAAGGAAATATATTTTTTATCTCCACAAATTAATTATCTAAAATAAAAATATATTAAAAGAGACAAAAGTTCCTTAAGTTTTTGATATAAACAACAACAAAACAAGGGTGTTGTCCCATTAATACAAGGCAACAACGACCATCCACAACAAACTAACACTAACAACATAGTAACAACAGGTCTAAAAACCAAACCATCACCCTAAGTAGATCATATCAAAAACAACTCAAAAAATGAACAACCAAACTAAAGCTACTAGTAATGTCCATCATGATAGCATGATTTAAAACCACCATAGATATAGACCATCAAGGGTCATACCATTCATAGAGGAAAATAAGCATAATAACAATGTCTTTAACAAAACAAAACACAAACAAAGGTTGATTCAGCCATCCCCAACCAAAAATCCAAACCCCACCAAAAACTAATCTTTCTTCCCACTGTGTTGCTTAACTAAAGTTATGGTAGCCCAGTCTTTAGAGAGGAACTTAAGCAGTTCCTTATTGACTAGTTCTTCCTCCACATCATTCACAACCTTGTCCTTCTACAACATACATAACGTAGTGGCGGACCTGTGCATAATCTTCAAGGAAAAACGAGTAACATCCTGTAGTCTTTTCTCCAAACTCTTGATTCTATTTTTTAGATTGTCAACCTCCTCCCAGACAACATCCTATTTACTATGGGCTTCCTCCATGGGAGCCTTACCCTTCGCAATGTTGGTGGTGTGAGACTTGCCCTCCTTGATTTTGATGCTGGTAGGACCCCTTTTAAGACTTTCAGAAACATGGGAGGAGCTACTAGCAGAACCCAAGACAACCTCCTCCCCCACATCCTTTTCCTCCTTACTCCTACTCTCACTCCCGTCCCCATTGTCAGAATCTGAAACCTCCTTAAAAACTCTTCCCTTTTTCTTGCTTGAAAACCAGTCTATTAGATCGGTGAGGGGTATTAGTCTCCTTGGTGATCTCAATGTCATAGTCAATTTGATGGAGCCAAAATTTTGTCTTCTTGGAGGCTTTGGCCTTACTTCTCGGGGTGGGGGTTGTGCATTTTTTATCTTTGCTTTCCACCACGGGCCCCAAAGAGGGGGAGGTGTCCTACGGAGAAATTTTCAAGGCAGGGTTTTTAATACATTTCTTCTTGTTTGAGCCAGGGGTGTCCATAATGCTAGTCGAAGGGGGGCAGAAGAAACCAAAGCCTCTTCAACAGAGGTGGGTCGGGAAGCATCAACAACAATAATGGGTCGAGGAGGGCAAAGGGCCGAGTGAAAATGGTAAAGCCTAGAAATGAGCCCTTGGTGAAGGATGGTGAAATTTTTATTTGAATTCATGGCTTCAACCGCATCAAGCACAATACTCTCAAGGGAATGCATGAGAAAAAATGGGAAGGAAATATTATGGTGATTCCTAAGGTGGTTGAGGAAATTGAAATGGTAGTAGTAATACACACCGTACCTTCCTTCAAGGGTGAAGTATTTCATCACCACCATGCAAACTCTGTCCCACGGCTCAAGAAGCGCCTCACGGTCATATCCTCTACGTAACTTGACAAGTTTCTCGTCACCCCAGAATAATAGGTTGAGATTGGTTTGATCAACAACTTTGGTGGTTTTCTTCTAAGTACGCCCATCCAGAGCAAGACCTGTAGCCCTGGCGATGACCTCTTCATTGATGTCAAAGGAGATGCTTCCAATTGTGACCCACTTGTCCTTCCAAGAGGTCACGAATTGCCTAGATAGACCCTTGTCATGGCCAGTCATAAACTCCATATACTGGGAAATACCACCTTCCTTGCATATATGCCAGACAGTGTCGTCTGCCTTCCAGTCATCGCACTTATCAGGCTCCACACGCACCTGGTCCCCACCCATAGCTCCAACACACTTGCCGCGAAAAACAATAACAATGCCAGAAAGAAAAATAGCCAGTCAGATATAGAGAAAACCAAGAGTAGAAAAAATCGCTTAGAAATGCCCTGTTAAAGGTAACTTGCAAAGCCAAAAAAGATTATAATAAATGCTCCATCCCATCGCCAGCGCAGGCCTAGCAGTTTCTTCATGCGAGAAGTCCATGACACGAAGAGCAATGATATCGGAGAAAGATCCAGACAACTCAAAAAATCGAACAAAATCCGCCAACCTAAAAAGATCATCACGAACTTCAAGGGGGTTCAAAAAATAATTATCCCATCAGTCATTAGGATCAAAATGGCTAGTCCCGGCGGCGAACAAAAAAAAGTTCAATGTAAAGAAATGACACATACACTAGAATGTCCATGAGAGAACACAATTAAATTATGACAAATTTTGAAACAATTAATATGCTAAATAATAAATTAGACATAAATTTTTTAAAAAAAATATTGAACAAAGCAAATTACAAAGACTTTTCATCTCCACAATATTAATGATCTAAAACAAATTATATCAAAAAACAAAAGCTACTTAAGTTCAATGTAAGGAAATGTCAAATAAATTGGAATGTTCATGTATGAACACCATTAAATTATAACAAGTTTTGAAACAATTAATATGTCAAATAATAAATTAGATAATTTTTTTTTTTTTTGTATGTTGAACAAAATAAGTTACAAAGAATAAGAACTACCAATAGATAACTAGAAGAAAGCAAACACTACCAAAGATTACATGACAGCTATGAGAGCTATGAGATGGGGGCACCATAACAAAGACTCAATTCACAAATTGAAACAATCTTTGACATTGACCAGAACTATAAATTAGATATAATTATATTTTATTAATTGAAGTACGGAAATTGAGTGCTGAACCAGAGGGAATGCACTTTCAGCACTGTAACTTCTGTTATTTAAAACAAATTATGATTCAAACCTTGGGAAAAGAAAAAACTCCGTCCTATTATTCATTTCAAAATAAGTATAACATCAACTTCATCTAGACATATACTATCAGCACTTAAAAAGTATCATGCTAATTTAGGATAAATTCATTTTCTTCCAGGAGAGAAGTGGACCCAGAAGAAATTTGGGGTTTTCTTATTCTTTATTGGGTGGGAAAGAAAAGTCCAAAACAATGCTGATGAAGAAGAGAAAAAGTTTGGAAAAAGTGTGGATGAATGCAGGCATGGAATCAAATAGACAAGATATTTCTGGACGCCTGCTTATCCCAAATCAGATATGTATGGTTGCATATGCGTAAGCATTTACAGCTAGCTACTTCAAATAAATTTAAGAGCCCTTGAAAGGCCCAACAGCATTTTTTATTTTTTTAATACATTTAGGTGGTTTGGTAAATTTGAAGGCTTTTGAATGGCCAAAGTATTATATTATTTTCCCTTCTGAGAGTTTGAAGGAGACCCACCTGCAAACTGATATGCTGTGTCTCTGGATAAATTGAAGGAGGCCAAAGTTATAAGAATATGGGCATTTGAAATGTCGAACTGATGTTCTTTGTTTTTCGAAAACCCATCTAAAATTTTAGACCTTGGAGGCATTTGATGTGTTTGTTACAATTTGGTGGTCTGATAAATTTAAGGCCCTTAGAAGTGAAACTGTTCTTTTGTTTTGTTTTTTAGAAGATGGTTTTTGGGGAATACCCAACTGGAAAATTGGGGTCTTCAGCTTTCCTGCGTTTGGTGATACAGTAAGGTGCTCAAAGTTTTTAAAGGTCAAACAGCTAACTTTTTCCGAGGGTTTTCCGGAAGACCCACCTCAAAATTTGATGTCCTTAGAGGCATTGCTGTGTTTGTTGATGCAGTTGGATACTGTGAGAAATTTAAGGCCTGTTGAAAGGCCAAAATGCTAGTTTTTTGATCTTTTCTTTTGGGTTGAAAAAGCCAAGCTAAAAATCTGCGGCTTTCAGAGAAAAGTGCTGGTTTTGTTAATGCAGTTAGGCGCTTTGATACATTAAAGGTCATTTGCAAGTCGAAACTGATAACTTTTTCTGAAAGCTTTTGGGAAGACCCAGTTGAGAGGGGAGGGCTTTGGAGTCAAAACTGTGAAGGAATTCCGAGTATTGGAGCGCCGGTAGACTAGGTTGTTCGATAACAGTTTTGAAGTAGGTCTGTGGGCAAGGCTTTTCGGGGATTAAAGAGTCTGGTGCTTCCCTTACTGTGGTTATTTATTATATGTCATAATCATTCCAAGACATGAAATGGCATTGTGTAGAACATATTGACTTGATACCTTAGACATTAGGCTTTAGCCTCCGGTTTCCAGACCTTTGGGTGCCAGGAAAATGGCAGATCATCTGGTTTTGTATGTCGACCGTTTGATAACTCCTCCTACCTTGGAGCCTGTAAATGGAGTCAATATCACAATGCCGCCTAGCCAGATTTTGGGGAAACAAAATGTGGTATCTTCCTACCAAGTTGGATCATCTAAGAAAATTGATGAAGAGGGAGGCGAGTTTGTAGAATGCAGGATTTGCCAGGAGGAGGATGTGGACAAGAGCATGGAGATACCCTGTGCCTGCACTGGCAGTATGAAGGTATGCACATGTACTTGATAATTTCCGTTTGTTGCTATTTTCCTTGTTCAACAAACTGGTTCAATATCGTGTAACTGATTAAGTGTCCGTAGTTCTCAAATGTCGTTACAGGGAGACACATATCAGATGTCTCAGAAAGCACACTTAGTTGTGCACGTCTCTTGGACTCTCATACATTTCCATAACTATTAACGCTTTTCCTGTTCTGTTTTCTATATTATACATTTTCTCTGACCATGCAATTCTTTATATGTTTAATGTGTATAAATCTATTATTGAAAAGGATTCGAGATATGTATGTCTTCTGTTTCTATACATTAGGGTCTATGTCTTGGTCCTTTTTCTGCGTGTTTCGAAATTGATAAATCCTCGTAGCAACTCTGCCCAAATTAACCATTAAATCATTCGACTAAGGGATTCTCGTTTAATTAAGTTATGATATTGCACTCTGTCATGTTCAGCAAGCCTGCCTTAAAGGTTAATTGCAAATGATTTTCTGTGGTGTACATCTTTCATTTATGTACAATCCTTGTGAATTATTTGGAAAAGGACCATGTTCGTTTTTACCAAGCTGTCACAAGATTGTAGTTGCATATGCTTATTTTTGTTTGTTAGCTTTCCTTTTAGCATTCCTAGACCGCTTGTAGTATGTCTGCACATATGATTTCCATTGATCCGCATTGATCATTCATAGGCAATAATATAATATCTTTCTTTCTTCTCACAGGCTTAAGTCTTTGTGCTTGATATTTGTGAAGCTTTGGCATTGTTTATGAATGTAAGTTGGGTATTTGGATTCTCTCCTTTTGCAGTATGCTCATCGAAAATGCGTGCAACGGTGGTGCAATGAGAAAGGTGATATTACTTGTGAGATTTGCCAACAGGTGAACCTATTTACAACAGTTATCTCAAAATTGTAGTTTCTGCATAGTTTTTAAATTGCATGGCTCAATTTTGTAATTATGTTCAACAACCTATAGATAATTGTTATATTTTTGATGAATAGCTTTGGTCTTGTTAAACTTGCTTCACATTGGAAGGCTTTGATGGCAAGCTATTAACAAAAGAATATATCTCTAAATGTCCAGACATACAAGCCTGGTTATACAGCTCCTGCACCAGCTCATTCTAATGGCATCCCCATTGATCTCAGGTAATTCTCTAAACTACATACAGTGTTTGATCGCTGGGCCAACATTTAGGCCTCATCTAACTTCAATGTTGACCCCCAGACATGATTTCTCTACTCATGAATCATATGATTCTGAGCGTGGGGAATATCTGCATAAGGAACTTCTGCTTGAATTCCAATGTTTTGCTTTTGATTCTAGTTTTTAAAAGCTATAGATCGTTAGCATGGATTTTCCCCTTGTCTCCTTATTTTAAACTTTTACTGCTATTGTAAATCAGTGAACATTGGGGAGCTCAGTTAAACCTGAATGATCCTCGATTTCTAGCCATGGCTGCTGCAGAACGTCACTTTTTGGCAGCTGAGTATGATGAATATGCAGCAGCCAATGCAAGTGGTGCTGGTTGTTGCCGTTCAGCAGCTTTGATTGTATGGCTAGTATTACTAAACCTTTCAAAACTTTGAATTGTATTGTTACTTTGTTGTTCAACAAATGTGTTGTATGCAATATCTTCCTAATTGTCAGTCATATATGATATAGTTAGTATTCTTGCTGGTTTAGCTGCAAAAAATTCATGCAAAACATATTATTAATTTCCAGTGATGTCCTTTAAAGAAAGTTTGCTTAATTTGTTCAACTTATTTCCTGGCAGTTCATGGCACTTTTGCTTTTACGTCATGCCCTTGCCATAACCAGTGCTGGAGGAGAAGAGGATGTCTCAACATTCTTCACTGTAAGTATTGTTAAGCATTGGCTCTGTCATTGTGTCGATTCTTCGACTAAATGACTGTCACAATTTCATTCCATTGTTTGTAACGCTTTATGTTAGCATCCGTGGGTTATCAAATGCTTTGGACTTAAACATTAAGTACTTTTACCATTTGCTAAAACAGTTTTGACTATACTCTATTTTCGATGCTTTTTGTTATTCAGCTTTTACTTTTGAGAGCTGCTGGCTTCCTTCTGCCATGCTACATCATGGCGCGGGCAATGAATATTCTACAGCGTAGGAGACAGAGACAGGTATTTTATTTTATTCATATATTGCTGGTGTGACTTTTGAATTTCAGAACAGAAATGATGAGATGAATGTGTATGGATTTTTTTTTTCCAGAAAGCCTCACCAAGATATAGGGGATTTTTGAGAGGAAGGAAGCTGCTAACTTGTCGAGTAGTAGTGTGTCTTTTGTTCATTTAAAGGGATGATTTGGTGTTTAATTTAACCACCTATAATATAACCCTCAGATTAGTATGCCTGTATTTCTGTCTAATGCTGTCTGTAATGGTCTTATCTTTCACAGGAGGCAGCAACAACGGCAGCTGAAGTGGCTTTTCTTTTGCAAGCAGGACGGGCTCGAGGATTGAGATTTGCAGCAGCAGCAGCAGCAGGATCAGCTTCTGGATCCTCACATGGTCATTAATGAACTCAAAACTGAGAAGTCCAGGAACAGCAATGCTGAATGCAAGTGCGTTTGCAGTTTATTTGTCTTTGGAACAATAATCCCAAGCTTTGATGAGATGAGCCCCACAAAAATATTGTCTGCTCATAGTTGAAAAAAAATCATTATTTTGAAGTCTATCATGTATGGCAGAGGGTTCCAGAGATCCCTATCAATAGGAAAAGTGTTACCATTGCAGGCCTTGTCTGGCAATATGAGTGAATGTGTTCATGTCCTCTACCAATATTGCCTCAACTCAATGTGAAAGGTCATCATCAAATTCTAAAGAAAAACTAAAATTGTTTTCTTTGTAAATATGTTGGCTTTATAGCTATTTTGGCAATTTCTATCGTGTGCATCCTATCAATTTGTTTTGAAAGATGCAGGCTGCTTTTAACAAAAAGCAGTTTCTGTTTTTGTGATTTATCAAATGCTCAATGTGATTTTATTTTTTTGGTTGATCAAGTGAGGGTTTAGGGCCCTCTCGTATATATTATATTAAAATATAGAAATTTACATAGATAATCCCAGAAGGGAGTGGACAAATAAATGCTCAATGTGAATTAAATTATCCAAATTGCACATTTATACGTACTTCTTGACTACATTGTTTTAGAGTGACAAAGTGAAAAGTGAGAATTTGGGCTGTTGTGGTTGTCTATATTTTTCAGTTCTGTTAAAATTTACTCTGAAAAATTTAATTGCTTGGAGATTTTGATGTAAAATATATATATAGGAGAGGGTTGTTCTCTTCATATCAGCCTCGTTAATACAACGTATCCTCAAGAATTTAGAGCTTCATTAATTCTCAACCAATCGTCAGGGACCAGGGTTATGAGTTCAGATCATGGGTTGACATTTCTAAAATGAATAAATTATAAGTTGAAATTGTTATTTATTGGATTGGATTATCTGACCTTTCATATTTTGGTTTAAGTAATTACTGATGAATTGTTGAGTTAAAATTCCCATAAATTATTTCCCTCTGGAAATCTCAGATTATTAAATTTGCTTTTTGGACATTGAGAGAACACTTCAATTTTTTTGGCTAAAGATAACTAGTAATTTTTGTTTCATGTAACTTAATCAAGGAGATTTGGGAACTTTTTCTATGCCTTTGGCTTAAGGTATTATATATGCATTAACTGCTGCACTACAGTCTCTTCTTGTGGAGCTATCATGCTGGACTTCTGGGTTTTAGGATGATTTTTTGTTGTATTACACCTCATAGGTCTCAAAGGACAGCTGTTTTTCTGTAAGGCATCACCATACACAATCTGTATTGCAATTTGGACTTTTGCTCGTAACTGTGAATTAATGAATTAAAAAGAAAACACACAATCTGTTAAAAAAAAGGATCTGTCAAATAACACATCATTTTATGATGGGACAGTTGAAAGATTTCAGCATTAAAAGCTTTCTGTTTGCATGTTAGATTTTAGGCACAGGGCGGTTCAGATTGGCGCCATAAAAAAATATCCCTCGCTAATGATGTTTTAACTAATTGAGAAGAGCAAAAGCCCTGCTAGGGACTGCAGGGCAGTTTTGCTTGCCATTACCAATGAACATATACTAAGAATGATTTTTCTAATTGAGAAGAGCGAAAATCCTCTAATGGGCTGTACAATATTTAAAAATAATAATTTTCACTACTTCATAGAGAGGTCCAGCTCTTGCCCATTTACTTTTATAGTATATTAACCAGACTTATGAATGCATAATAAAATTTATTATGTTTATATCTTTGGCTAACCTATTTTAGGGAAGTTGTGTCGTTAGGATGTCAGCATCTTTATAGTATTGACAATTAAATATTAAGCTGTTGTAATTTTAAATTTTGTATTTTTTAGATTAAATTGATAAAAATAATTCAATCAATATTTTGGACCACATTCCATGATCCATCCTCAGAATATACAGAACAAGAAAAGAGAAACGATAACTTGTAATTTACCCTACAATCAGTCCTTATTCCAATCCACAATTAGTATAAGTGATTTTTTTGTGTACTTACATTGTAGTCTTTCATGCCACATGCTTCGACAATGTTGCCTTCATTTTCACAGTCAGAATAAGTGACTTTTTTGTTGTGTCTTTCATGCCACATGCTTTGACAATGTTGCCTTTATTTTCTTCTATGAAGTGGCAATCAATAAATAAGTATTATTTTTTTCCAATCTGAAATTGAAGTCTGTTAAAATATACTATTTTACCTCATTTTAATGACAAATTTCAAATTAGGTAGGTAAGTACATTGAAATCAGATTGTCCCGAAATGTGTCCTTGTTTGCAGGTTCATCGTTATTGTTCACGGGCTTTCATATTTCAAATCTGCATCTTACTTTTTTTTTTTGGTATTGAAAGTATGCAAATTACAAAAAGGTTGCAGTAATAAACTGCAGAAAAGCACGAAGAGACGAACCAGCAACAACTAAAACAACATCAATAGATACAAGGCAGCTGTAAAAAACAGCAGAGAAAACTAAATAATGCCTTACTTTCAGGATTGATTTTCTTCAATCTGCATCATACTTATTCTCTGCAGTTTAAATTTTAAAGGCATTCACTAAAACGGCGTAAATTTCCAAGCGTGAAAGGTGCAGATTCAATTAGAGAGCTCGGAGTGCATAAACATCCCGTACAATATATCTGACAGGAAATTTGTGCGACTTTAGGCAATTCTAATTTAAAATGACTTACAACGTAGTTTGAGTAACACGACAAACTGATGGTGATGGCCTTGTAAGCATGACGGAGATGATAGTTATTTCCCAAAACTACCTAGACGGGATATATTTACTGTCAATTATTATTTATGTTTCTTTACGTATATGAAGTATAAATTAAGAAAAACCAGTTATAGAATTTTAAATTCTCAGTTTTGAGGCTTATCTATAAAATTTTGTAATAGAATTCTAGGCAGCAAACTTAAGCTTACAGATTCAAATCAGATTAGGGTGTTTAATTGTAATGATTATTATTGGTTAGGAAGTGGGTGCGTGAATTTTAGATATTTTTATTTCAGATGTAGGTTCACACACAACTAAACAGTTTTAAGGTGGGAGGTTGTTACCTCATATCAGTATTGAAAATTCGGCTAAAGAAGTATGGTTTAGGTAATGCTTTGATTAAAGTAAGTTGATTTTGAGAGGATTATAAATCCATTTATAACAGATCAAATCTAATGCAAGAAGATTTTAGATGGGACAAAAATAAAACGACTGCAATTAAGCTGTCAAGCTATAATAAATACAAAAGCAACTGAGTTATCAACCATGAAACATTATCTAAGGATCCAACCTAAACAAAACTGGACATTTGTCTATTCAATCTCACATTTTTTACTTTGGTGTGACTGAGACACAAATTTAGGAAGACCTCTCTTCTACCTTTGAACAATTGTTCAAGAGACATTATCTTTTAAATTCTCTGATCTAATAAAATGGTGGAGAATGGGGGCAGGTGTGTCTCAACAGAGGGCACATCCATAGACATTATATCAATGTAACATCTAACAAGAAAAGCGAAGATTCACTAGATCTACGCCAACCTTAAAAGAAACCCCTTGAAAATGTATTTTGTAAGGAAAAACAGGGAGGAAGACTCAACATCTGGATTGATCATCAAAATACTTAGTCAAACTTTTTCATCAAATTTATATTTGAATTGATGTATAAACATTTGAACATTAAAGATAAGGTCACAGTGTTGACCATTACATCTTTGCGCCATTAGGCGGGCGTTTAGACTTAGATAATCATAATTGCAATAGCTCTGCCATGACACTAGACAATGACCCACTTGGCCAAAACAGTTCTGGGAAGTGTATCATGCCTCAGACGTGGGTAATAAGTGACCACTGAATGGTTATATTTAACATGCTTTTAATAACAAATCAGTCAGGGATCATTGTAATACGTGACTAATGGTCACTTCTCTCTTGCTTTGAATGGCAGAACAGTCAAAGGAACCATATGAATGATTTTATGATTTATGTGACGTTATTATCTATGCAGCAGTTGTGGGTTTTTGTCAGGTCAAATTGATACCTGGTCAATTGGTATGATTAACTGTAGCTTCTATGTTGATGTTGCCCTCCACCTTAATTGGGAATTGTTCCAAGTGTAACTTCCCAACGGATTTACTCAGTTGTAGTAGCAGACCATTTAAAAATAATAATGTGGTTGTGTGTCCTCTCAGTCAGTTGCACATTGCTGTTGCATTTATTCTGGTGATGTCCCATTTGAATGTGATAACTCAATATTTAAAATCCATTGACTAATTTTTAGTAAGAGGTTTTAGCTAGGATTAGCTGAAGATAAATATATATTGGTCAGCATGACTACATATTCCATGTCACTGGTGGAAGATTAAGGGCACTGGATTAGCAGGTCACATGAATTGACTCAGACTAGCTGGAAAATCGAAGGCATGCAACATGGTCAGAATAAAATAAAATATATTTGCAGATAATACAATGTGAGAGTTTGTCATAAACTGGAAGTGAGAAAACTTTGTATTCCACACAAATAGTCAGGCTTTTGATGAGCTGTTTTAAAAGGCACTTTAGACTTGGCGGGTCATACTGGTTAAGCTGTCCACTGAGTTGTTACATCAGGCTCTTTCTAGCACTTCAAAAATTGGAATGACCCACAGGCTACAAATCATCCAAGCTTTATCTGTAGCTGTAATTCTAAGAGTCAATTTGCACTTTGGCATGGGATGGTAAGTTGGTGTAATGATGCAATCCCATTTGTGTGACTAGCTTCTAGGGTTACAATTGCACTGATAAAGAAATAATAATGATACATTGAGGTTGTCTCAGTGTTTCATTTCAAAACTCAATTATGTGGGGATTGTGAGAAAAAATGGGAAAGCATCTGATTATGGTGGGTTGTGTCTCCTATCCATGTAAAAAGTGGGGTCAATTCTATAATATAAAAACTTTAGACTTGCAGATAAACAAGAAAGGATATGTTTGGATGTGTTGTGTGGAAACAAGTCGAGGGGAACGTATTCATATTACCATCAGATTTGAAATTTGATTTAGATTTTGTTTTCCAAACAAAATTTTCATAACAGTTGTTCATTTGAAGTTGTTTTTAACTATAAGTATAATTGGTGAGTATCATGGTATGTTTTATGATTTGGTCATCCACTAAAAAAGAAAGGGTATGTTTGGAGGTGTTGTGTGGGAACAAGTCGAGGGGAATGTATTCGTATTACCATCAAATTTGAAATTTGGTTTAGATTTTGTTTGTCAAGCAAAATATTCATAATAGTTATTCATTCGAAGTTGTTTTTAAGCTATAAGTATAATTGGTGAGGATCATGGTATGTTTTATGATTTGGTCATCCACTAAGGTTAAATTTTTTGACATACAATAAAGAGACGAGGTTAGGATTATGCCCTGGATTGGGTCCCCCGCAGTACCCAAGATACGGGCTGCAGGGCTGATCTCTGTTGTTAACAAAAAAAAAAAAACTTTGGTCAAATAGATACCCCTCAGTCTTTTGCTCTAAAACTAACGAATTGCAAAAAATGATGTTGAGGTTGTTTTTTTAGATTGGAGGAATGGGGTAGCCCCTCCTTATAAACTGCAGTGTACTTGGTAAACTTTTTTCACGTGATTGATGACACTGACATGACACGCCCTATGTACCACGGGGATGGGAGAGACTAGACCTCATGACATCTTGCCTGCAAAAGATGTTTTAGCCAATCAAGCTAGCCCCCCCACCCGCATGCTGAGGCTGATAGCCCTCTCAACAATATCTCTATATAATTTTGATAATCTGTCCAATATATCAGTTTTCATATTATACAATCATCTTAAAATTTTAATCATATTTACCAAAATAAAATAAAATCTAAATGCAATTATATGATAGTCAAATTTAAATTACCAGGAAAACCCCAATTTTTTACAAATTTCAAATTTAAATAAAAACATCATGTTTTATGACTATCACCTAAATGAAGCACAATGTTCGTTAAGCATGTGTCATCTACTCCAATCCATTTTTATTGTCTGATTTCAGATTTGGTATAACTAAATTTAGTTGGCAGGTCTGTTCTTACAGGTAAGATTCAGGTTCTAGCTTATCTACAGTATAGGTAAGTTAGAGCTTGTTAATTATTTTAATCAACTTAAAATAGAAAATTGGAGGTTGTGAATTTAAACAAAACACTTGCTTTGCCCGGGCCCAAAACTACTTTTTTTAATAATGTATTAAAGCTTAATAGCATTGGGCCATTCTCCGAACAAGTTTGGTCCTGTCCTATAGTTTGATGTTTTGTCAGTTGCATTTAAAGTTTAAGTTGTCCTTGTAAGTTAAGCACAAAATTCCAGAAAGACCTGCATTGGAGGCTAGTACTCGTCAAATTTTGATTCCATTGTTTTGCCTATATTTCTTTAATATAAGGAATAAAGATTCTACACATGAAGATTCGAAAATGTTTTAATATTTTTTAATAAATTGTTGAAGTTAATATAAGCACAATTAAAGAATATCGATTTCATTATGGTTCATCTATAATTAACACTCCTATTTTAATACAATTCATTATCATGGAAATCTCTTGTTATTTATGTATTGAAACATAGAAAAGTAGCAAATTTATAAATCTCTACAAAAATGATGTTTACATTACTAAAAATGAAAATTTTCTTTATAAATACTATGATAATATTTATGATTCATGCAAAGACATACTTTTTCATCGCAATTCTAAAATAGTCCCTTTCAATAATCATAAAAGCGCATTAGAAAAATTCAAAAAAAATTAAGTAACTAAAATACTAGAACAAGTAAAGCATATAATTGTTATATGAAAATCAACTTTATTCCCATGAGTTGTTCACTAAAGCTAAATGACAATGAAGCTTGAATATTTGGCAACCATGGCTCAAAATTTAAAATCAAATTTGTATCTTTCTCTAACTCACAAAAGATAAAATAAACCTATTGCATAGGATAAAAAATTGACATGCACCTTCACTGAAGGCACCTAAATATTAGAGAATCTTAGATGAATTTTTTTTAAGCTTGACTAAAAACTATTGAACTTGCCAAGTAGGACACACCACTTCAATGTGTATTCCCATTTTAGGGATTGAGATCGACCTTTTTCTTTGTGAAATACCATGTTTTTTGAACTTATTCTATGACCTTTCAAAGGACCTATCATTGAAGCTTTACCTTGCTCGGAAGTGGAACTATAAACTATGTTTGGGTTAACTGCATCTAGATTTTTCTTAACAAAATCTATATTGTTCTTAGACTTTTGATCTAAAATAGAGGTTTTCCCCCTAAGGGAACTTGATAGGTTGAAACTAAGGTAGATTATGATAGTGTTACATAATGAATTTAATATTTATGTTCACAATATGTAACAAAATAAAGTTCAAATCAATCCTTTCATCAATCAAGAAGTGTAAGCTTGTGAAAGACATAGGGAAAACATGCACAAGGTTTGTAGGTGGTGAGGTGAGTATGATATGAATGCAACTATTTTAGATAGGAAAATTAATGATAAGGAACAAATACACTAAGTTACAAAACTTGTAATTCTGTAGAAACTTATGACTAACTACAAGAACAGAAAATAAAGCAGCTACAAAAATAACAATATGTAAAATCATAAAATAAATATGTAGCGTTGAAAATTGTCACCCTTGACAATTTCACACTATGTTTTCCCCCCCTAAATTATTGAGCCTAATTGACCCCCTAATTTCCTAAATTATGTATTTTGAGGTCTATTTTTACTACTTTTCAACAAATTGTAAGCATATAACAAATACATTTATTTAATGTTTTTCCCTTGGCACCTAAATCCCCATAAAATAGGGCCAAGACTGGGATGCCCTTGGGCAACTCTGTCCCCCTATTTTACCAATCTCAAAATTTGAATATGTTGGTGTCGGTACTTTAACATTTGAAATTTAAGTTTCCAATGTTGGCTATCAAGATCTAATTTTTGGGAAATTAGCATAATCACATATAAATACCTAGTTATTGCATCATTTGAAATCTAACAAGCAATAGTTGAACATTAAGAGCAAGTATATTATCAAGAACAAGTCAAGAGCAACATTTTAGTGATTTGTTGCAATAATTCAAAATCCAAGCATCATGTCAAATCCTATGTGAGTTTATGTATGTTCATGTTATCATTGTTTGTGAAGGCCAACCCTTTTTGTAGGTCTCCAAGCAATTGAAGAAATCAAGCAAACAAGATCTAAGACCTTGAAGTGATGTGCATGACTTAAGTCCTTCAAAGAAGTCATTGAAGGGTGGTGAGTTGTAGCACTTTGTTGATTCATCCTTCCTTCCCATTATTTATCATTTCTATCATTGACATTGCCATTTTGGAAGTGGAAACACTAACATAGGGTTTGACTAAGGAAAGCCCCTAAATGGCACAACATTTCTTCTCTATTTGAAGGTGCAAATTTTGGGTTTGGAGAGGATTGAAGGAAGAGTGAAGATCATTTAATAATTGTTACATTTGAATCCCTACACATTGTCAACTCATGGAAACTCACCTGCAAAATTATTCGGCAGTGATCCAAAATTTTTGCAAGCAGAAATAAGAGTCTCAGATATGACATTAGGCGACTACAAAAATAGAACATAAGTACTCCTACAAGGACATAGATGCCTTTGGGTGCCTCTGTCCTACTTAGACCGTCTTTGAATTTATAGGACAAGTGCATAAAACTCTACCCTTCTCAAATATTCCTATAAAATTTTGTTATCATTTTCTGATTGTCAGAATCTTGCATTTTCATATTAGGTCACATAGACTAATTAGGTTAATCAAGGAAAATCAATTCCAATTCATATCCAACCCCCACAAAGATGTAGATCTAGGTTTGATTGAATCACCTACATGGTTGAAAGTCAATCTAATCACCTTGTTGATATGCATCCTAATGTACCCTTGACAAAAGAAGAAATTAATCCTAGGTTTATACATTAAACTTAGGGTTCCCTTTTTCTATGTTACATTTTGGTGAACCTGACATTTTGACATCATAAACCTTCTGAAATATGAATAATTCAACCTTAGATCTAGGTTTAGCATTGCATTGTTTTGTATTGTTTATTAGGGTTTCATTTTGCATCATAAAAAGACAAAAAATTAAAAAAATTGCATACAATATTGCATCATAGGTTGTAATAGGATTACTTTCAATCATTTAGGTCATACCTACATTCAAAATTGCATTCACAATAGTCACTTTTTATTCAAACATTGTTACACATTTACATTTGAGTTATATTATCATAAATTGAGCAAATTTCATAAAAATATTCATTATCAAATCTATTTACAGATAGAAACAAAACCCCCAAGCAATCTAATAAACATTCAAATTTTCAGTTTTCACCTACCCTGTCCAGGACAGAGATGCCCTTGGGTGACTTTGTCCTACTACTAGTGGTTGAACAAATTTTTTCTGAGATCTATGTCTTTGTGGTCTTAGTCTATGTTTGCTTGTTGATTTTGATTTAGAATTCTGAAAAGGTGTTATTGCAAGTGAAAGAAAGGTGTCATTTTACTTACATTGTTGCAAATTTGAAAGAAATTATTTCATTTTAGTACTAGAAATTATCATATCTATAGGACAAATTATTTACATTTTCTGAAGCATTGCATAATTTGGATAAATTACTTTTCATTTTGGAAAAAATTCAAAAACTTAGGTTGTTAGAACACATTACAAATTTGGAAACTCATAAAATAACAATATAATCAATTCCAAATATGGGTCTACAAACTATCACATAGTTAGTTTCTGCCACTAGTGCCTTTGAAATTGAAATTTTAAAAAGAGCACTAATAGGATAGGGCATCTATTGAAAGCTAATTTCCATATTTGTGTCTGTAACAAGTCTATAAGTTTGTTTTCAGTCCTAGTTATCCTTAACATGCATAAACATAAATTGAAATTGGAAATTAATGATTAATCTCAGAGAAAGCATAGTAATATGATCATGTTTGATCTCTTTCCACAAGTGCATTATATACCTACCAAGCCTTTTAGTTGTGATGACATTGACATGTTAAATGATGCCCTTGGGGACTTCATCTCACCTAGATTGTCCATTAAGGCTTCTAACATTCCAAAAAGCAATCATTGATACTCATGATAATCGTGTTAGTCATTCTCCAAATATCTCCCCTGATTATGATAGTATCTTAATAGAAGCAAATGAAATCATTGACATTCAATAACATCACTTTGCCTAGACTTCATTCATCTCCCAACATCTCCCCCACTTGTGAGAATATTTTGGTGCAAGAAGATGCAATCATTGAAAATCATCGTTGTTCTTCTCCCGATACCTCACCCACTTGTGAAGAAGGTACCTTAGTGTCAAATGATCCAATCATTGAGAATCATGAGAATCTTGTTTACTTCTCTCCCAATACCTCTCCTACTTGGGAAGATATTATGGCGCAAGAGGATGATATCATTGATACATTTCTTTCAAAAGATCGTAAGATGAATTGCTTAGATGAAGATGCTAAGATGACATTAGATCCCCCTTGAGAGAATATCATCAAAAAGAAGTTAAATCCATTGAGGTTATGAACACACAATTGGATATTAGGTCTCATCTAGTTATTTGACCTCCTAAAAGTCTTCTAAATATTGGACCTCCTAAGTCACCTCTCATTATAGAACCTTCTAAACCTCATGTCCATCTCTTAAACTTTTCAAAACAACTCACTAGTAATCATGTGTTGCAACAACCAAGTTATTGCACAGTTTCTCACACATATAACACTAGAAATAACAAGAAACCAAGATAAACACAAACCATTCCCTCATCGATACCATTCCCACAACCTATTTTACCTAGTGCCCCCTGTTTACCTCAACATAGTGGAAAGGAGTATGATCTTGTGGAACAACATCATAACACTCCTGATAAGCTTTCTCTTCAAGATTCAATTCAAACATCACCTACTTACCATGGCATGCTTCAAAGTGCTTTGCAAAAAGTTGTGGTCCCTCCTAGTGCACAAATAAATGATGTAGCAACCTTAATTGAGGGTATGAACTTGGTTAATGTGGATATTATCTTTCATCAAAGTGAATTACCTCCTTTGGAAACACAAAAAAAATGATGCTTTGATGATATTGACTGTTATTAACAAGATCGGGATTAGGCGTACCCTTATTAACAATGGTTCGGAGCTAAATGTTTGTAGTGTAAATATTTTGGACAAAATTGGGGCATATAAGACTAAAATTCAACCATATTCTTTATCTATTTTTGGTTTTGACAATATGGGAAAACAACCACTTGGTGTAAAAACATTACCTATCAAAGTTAGTAAGGTTATGTTGCAAACTCCTATCTATGTCATGCCCCATGATCTTTCATACAATCTTCTCTTGAGTAAACCATGGATTCATGAGATGAAAGGAGTGCCTTCAATGCTTCATCATTGAATGAAATACAATTACAACAACAAGGTTTACATGATAAATGTTGATCCAAGATTTGAAAATTGTTTACAAATTGAAATAGGAATGAAGAATCCTCTCTGAACATTAATACCGACTCCAAAAGTGGAACCTTTACAAATTGAGGATAAAGATGAATTCCTTTCATCAGTGAAAAAGTTATTACATGATGATTGGGGTTCATTAGATCTCACACCTACATTCATGGGGAAATACAAGATTATACCATCAAAATCAGGAAAATAGAAAGAAGCCATAATGATATCAACACAATCTATCACCGAATCATCAAACACATCTGATTCCACAACTTTTAGAAAAGAGGAAAACACAAATTTCACATCTAGTTATGATGAAGATAATTATGAAAATCCACCTTCCTTGAAAGAAATGGAAGCCATTTATGGAAGAGGGTATCAAATTTTGAAACAATTTTGCTATAATGGAAAAGGATGTGATGTAAAAGAACAAGGAATTCTTGTTCCCATAGAGCTCAATACACAAGAAAAAACAAAAGGCCTTGGTTATTTTCCTTTAAAAATAATGAAAACATCTTCACTTAATCATGCAAGAGACAAATAGTATTAGTTGTTGCTCCTTGTCATGTGGTAGTTGTAGTATCACACAATACTTACTACCATTCATGGAGGTATAAATTAAGTTTTATGCAATCACATTTCACCTTGAAAGGAGTATCATATCACCATAAATTTTGGCTCACCTTTCTCCCTACACTTGGGGGGAAAGCGGTTAGGTAGCCTTGTGTTAAGTGCATTCATTCTAGCAAGGGATCCCTTTGTATCTACTTAAAACTTTTGTGTAGCAAGTACACTAACATTTTAAGGGGGGGCATATAGTCCCCTGCTCATTGTTTGCATAGGAAATGGTCCCCATTTTAGTGATGATAGCATACAACACCTAGGAAGTGTGACATTCTTGATCTATGTTGTGTCTCCTTTGTGGTGATATTGGGATTTATGTTCTCTAAGAGTGTAACCTTTCTTGGCATGCAATCCCGCTTGGTGGTAATGCTATAGTTAGTATTCCCTAAGGTATGAGTTTCTATTCCATGACTTGTCCTCTCTCGGTGGTGATGTCATGTGTGATATTCCCTAAGGTGTGACCTTTCATGTATTGAGCAAAGCCCAAGTTTGTTGTTTTTGTAAATCACCTTTTGTGGTGGTGCTTTTAGAACACCCCTTGAGGTTTTAGCCTTATATTTGCCTTTGTGCCTCCTTAGGCGAGTGTTTGCACCTTTTTAGGTGAGTTTAACATTTTTGCTTCACTTTGTTCACATGTGTTGGACTTAGTGGTGTATTGACATGGCATTTTTTGCTTCACTTTGTTCACACGTGTTTAACTTAGTGTTGCGTTGGAATAACATCTCGAGCATTTTTTTAGTACCTTATTAGAGTTATCAAGGAGTATAACTCTTGGTATGGTTGTCAATGGGTGCACACCTTATGAATAACAAACTTCACTAGACCTTGCATGTTTCTTATTTTGCTACTTTGTCTTGGGGGGCTCACCTAGTGAATATCAAATTTCACT
Source organism: Sequoia sempervirens (assembly GCA_007258455.2). Lineage (NCBI taxonomy): Eukaryota > Viridiplantae > Streptophyta > Pinopsida > Cupressales > Cupressaceae > Sequoia > Sequoia sempervirens. Next base: position 152,419,214 of record VDFB02075321.1, read on the forward strand.
AGCCTGTGGTGCCTTTTGTTTGTGATTTTCCTAGAAAATATTAGAATTTTCTATTGCGTGAGTCATGAACATCTTAACATGGCTGGCGATCATAACACAACTTGCTTGACAATAGACAACTTGCTAGCCTTGTGAAACCCATCATATTGCATGGACACCTAGCATAATGTAGCTTAATAGCCAGTGGCTCATGAGTGATGTGGAATAATGCAACTTGCTAGTCCTCATGGGAACATTCCTTTAACTAACATTTATTCGATGGATAATGTTTGGTATTTGAGAAAATTTAAGACTAAGATCTCTTTAACTTAATGACTCGAATCCCTCTATTACTAACCTTTTGTTTTTATTGTGTGTCTCCTTCATGTTTGCATCATGTTTTCATCAAGTTTGCGTTCATTTAATTTTTGTCTATATGTTATGTTATGTCATATGTTTTTATCGTGTATGCTTCGTGTTTTTGACATGTATGTTTGTATATGTTGTCTTGTTGCATTTCATACATGTGTGTGTTCCTTTGTGCTTATGTTGTATTGCCATGGGATCTTGGATCATGGGGGCTTGTGCACTACCCTAGATCCTTTTTCATCCTATCTCTTCAACATTTGTATAATCAAACCCCTCTTCACATAGATTTTCTACTTTAGTGTGAGTTTGAGCGTAAGTTCATACTCTCACTAAAGTGGGGGTTAAATGTAGCATTGAAAATTGTCACCCTTGACAATTTCACACTATGTTTTTCTCTCCCTAAATTATTGAGCCTAATTGATCCCCTAATTTCCTAAATTATGCATTTAGAGGCCTATTTTTATCATTTTTCGATAAATTGCAAGCATAGAACAAATGGATTTATTTAATGTTTTTCCCTCAACACCTAAATCCTCTGAAAATAGGGCTAGATCTAGGACACCCTTGGGCGGATCTATCTCCCTATTTTTCCAAGCTCAAAACTTGAATATGCCAGTGTCAACATTTTAACATTTGAAATTCAGGTTTCCAATATTGGCTATTAGGATTTAATTTTTGGGAAATTAGCATTATCACATATAAATGCCTAGATATTGCATCATTTGAAATCTAACAAGAGAGAGGTGAACATTAAGATAAAAACTTATTGTCAAGAGAAACATTTTAGTGATTTATTGCAACAATTCAATTTCCAAACATCATGTCAAAATCCTATGTGAGTTTATGTATGTTCATGTTATCATTGTTTGTGAAGGCTAACCCTTTTTGTAGGTCTCCAAGCAATTCAAGCAATCAAGCAAACATGATCCAAGAACTTGAAGTGATGCACGCATGAATTCAATCATTCAAGGAAGCATTGAAGGGTGGTGATTTGCAACACTTTGTTGATTCATCATTATTTCCTATCATTTATCACTTCTATCATTGACATTTCCATTGTGGAAGTGGAAACACTAACATGAGGTTTGACTAAGACAAGCCCCTAAATGGCACAAAATTTCTTCTCTTTGAATGTGCATATTTTGGGTTTGGAGAGGATTGAAGGAAGTGTAAAGATCATTTATTCATTATTATATTCAAAGCCCTACACATTGTCAACTCACGAAAACTCATCTACAAAATTATCTGATAGTGATCTGACAAGTTTGCAAGTGGAAACAAGAGTCTTGCATTTGACATCAGGGGACTACAAAAACAAAAAAAAGTACTCCTACAAGGACATAAATGCCTTGGGAACCTCTATCCTCTTATTCAGATCATCTTCAAATTTATAGGATAGGTGCCCAAAGCTCTACCCTTCTCAGATCTTCCTACAAACTTTTGTTATCATTTTCTGATTGTCAGAATCTTGCATTTTCATAGTAGGTCACATATACTAATTAGGTTAATCAAGGAAAATCAATTCCAATTTATATCCACCCCCCACAAAGATGTAAATCTAGGTCTGATTAACTCACTTACATGCTTGAAAGTCAATCTAATCACCTTGTTTATTTGCATCCTAATGTACCCTTAATAAAGGAGGAAATTAATCCTAGGTTTTATACATTAAACTTAGGGTTCCCTTTTTTTATGTTACAAAATACTTTTGACATAAAAATAAAAATAAAAATAAAAATAAATACAATGTTTTAATGATTTGCAAATATATTATATTGTTGATGATAGTAAAACTTCTATTCAAACACAAGTGCAAATAATAAAGAAAATCAAACAACATAGCATAAAACAAACTTGTAGATGATCATCCACATACATAATCTCATAAATGGGCCCTACCTTGTATTCATGCACTAAAAATTTCCATTGTTTAACAGAACAATCACACTTCGAAATAATATAACTCTCTCCAAAAAGAATAACATTATAATTATTTCATATTGTACATATTCCTTTTCACACCATTTCTTTAGGTGTTTTATAAGAAATAGGTGTACTAAATTTAAATAGTAGTTTCCTAGGCTCATGGCCTCTTGCAAAATCAACTTACAAATAAAATCATGGAATCAAACATGTGTTTAATATGGTCAATTTTGGTAAGTCAATTTCCCTTAACAAAAGACATGATATTATATAACAACCTCTAAAAAAGTAGCAACATGAATATGCATATCTTCCATGATATTTGTTTTTAATCTTCAACCATCTAGTATGAGCAACAACCACATGTATATCAACATTTTTATTGTTTATATAATCACACCCAATTTCCTTGGTTAAATAAATATTTGCTGCTATAGGAGCTATTATTAGTAATAGCCATAGCTATAGGATTACCAAGTATTAGTACATACAATCAAATAATTAATTTTCTCTTATTTTACCTTAAAGTTAAATTAATATCTCTTATTTCTATTTAATTAGATAAATGGTAAAAAATGATATAACATGATAATAGAGTACAAAGTTTATCATTATGATATAAGAAAATGTTATAATATGGGATAAATGAGTATATTAGTGAAGTTCATCATTCCTATCAAATTAGCATATTGCACGTCCTCATTCAATCCATCAAAAAGTTTGAGTTTTAACTTGTAGGCTTGGGAGTCATAATTTTTTCCTTATTTGTTCTCTACACGTTTGATCTTGCATTGGGTTGTAATCCCTTGAGGCTGATGCAGATCATAATTGAAGTTAGAGATTCATATTTAATATCATTTGTAATCCATTAGAAAGCAATTCAAGTAAGTTAGATAGTTAGGTCCAACTTTTAAGATTGCAGATTGTAATAAGGCCTTGTGCCAATTGTAATATATTGTAATGCCCTTGCAACAGGCCTGCAAGCCCTAATCATTCCACATATGGAATATGATGCATGTAAGATTGCAAGTTATTGAATTGATGAAAGTTCATGTTTGTTGAGCATTTCTTTGTTATTTTTGTTGTGTTGAACTTTAAGCTGCATGGTTGGATAGTCCTTTTTGGACCCTACATCCGTCGCTACACCAAGTGGTATCAAAGCGAGTTTGTGAGTCTTGTGGGAGAGAAGGAATTTCTTGTGGTGAACAGATCACCGACCTAAGGAAGACTGCAAGTGGTTTCAACAGAGCACCGACTATGAGGTAGTTGAGACCTTGTAGCCAGATCGCCAAATTGAGGCAATTGCACTGGGTCCAAGGAGAGAGATTTCATCAAGGAGACCACCTGCTATGGAAAATATTGTAGGAAAAATGGATGAAATGTTGGAAATGATTAGAGCAATGAGAGTCCGATTGGATGGTGTAGAAGAAGATAGGAGATGTCTAAACCCTAGACATGCAAACAAAAGTGATGATGAATTGGATCATGCTGCAAATCAAAATGAAGAAAACCTAGAAGAAGAAGATCAAGTAAGGACGTTAAAAGCTATTTCCAAGATTGTTAAGAGACTTACAATTGAAATTCAAAATAACATGAGAAATTTAATCTTGAAGGAATTGATTGATTAGATCAATGATATGGAAGAATACTTTGAGTATGAAGAAATTGAAGATCCGAAAAGAGTGAGATTTGCAAAAACTAAGTTGAAAGAACATGTTGCTATCTAGTGGAAAGAAGTTCAATTGGATAGGAATAGAAGGGGAAAAGAGAAAATCACAAATTGGGATAGGATGGTGACAAAGTTGAAGAATCAATTTATACTTGCTGATTTGCGAGCTTGAATTGTTGAAAAGATTGTTGAATCTTAGGCAAAGGAGAAGTCTATGAAGGAGTATATTGAAGAATTTTACAAGATGATCATCAAGGCTGGACATAGTGAAGCAAGCAAAGAGAAGGTTGTGTGGTATATCAATGGGATACGAGAAAAAATCCAAGAAGAATCAAGCTTGGTAAAGATGGAAACAGTTGAAGAAGCATACCAATTTGCACTAAAGGTAGAGGAAAAGTTGAACATAAATTTTGAGCAAAGACAAATAATTGCAAAAGGAAGATTCCAGAGAAGAAGATCACAATCCGGAGAGAGAAGAGAATAGGTGGAGAAAAATAAGGATGGTAAACCCTACCATAGTGAAGAGGACAATAATTCATACCATAGAGGAAGAGAGGAAAAAAATTATACTGCAGTGATAGAGGAGGTCATAATTCCTACCACAATAATGGATATAGGAGAGATGAAGGAAGATCTAAGAAGACACCATTCATAGGAACCTATTTCAAGTGTGGAGGTGAAGGAAATAGAGCATTTGAGTGACATCAAGGAAGTACCAGTAAGAGGATTGCACATACCAGAAGAATAAATTATGTGGATGAGGAACCTATTGGATCCCCTATTTTAGAGAAAGGTGACTCATTAGTAATGAGAAGAGCTTTGATGTATGAAGAGGTGATTGAGGAACCATCACAAAGGAAGAATTTGTTCAAGACAAGATGTAAATCCGAAGGAAAGGTATGTAAAGTTATCATTGAAAATGGTAGTACCAATAATCTAGTTTTAGAAGAGATGGTAACCAAGTTAAATTTGAAGAGGTTGAAACATCCAAATCCCTATAAGATATCATGGATTCAAGAGGAACATAAGATCTTGGTGAATGAGCAATGTTTGGTGAAATTTCATATAGGATCATATAATGATGAAGTATTGTGTGATATTATACCCATGGATGCATGCCATTTATTGTTAGGAATACCATGGAAATATGATAGGAAAGCAATTTATGATGGAAGGAAGAATAACTACACTATGACTTCAAATGGCAAGAGACATATATTTATACCTTTGGGAGAAGAGGAAAAAAAAGAAGTTTGTAGAACTTCCAGACTATGTTTGCCAGATAGAAGAAAGCTTTTGGAAGGATTGAGGCATGAGAACATGTGTTTTGCATTGATTACAAAGAAGTGTAGTAATCAGGAGGTATAGAATCCTACCGCAAAAGGAGAAGATCCACCACAGATAGAAGCATCAGAACAGTTAGTCAAATATTAAGAAATCATATTAGAGAATGTACTAGATGGATTACCACTAGTTCAAAGTAACAATCGTCACACAGATCTAATACCTGGAACAAGCTTGCCAAACAAAGCGACACATAGGATGACACCTATAGAAAATGTAGAGTTAAACTGACAAATACAAGAATTGTTGAAGAAGGGATTGATTAGAGAGAGCTTAAGACCATGTGCAATATTTGTTGTACTGGAACCAAAGAAAGATGGAGAATGGAGAATGTGTACATAATCAAGAAAAATTAATAGGATCACTGTCAAGCATAGATTCCCATTGCCAATGATGGATGACATTATGGACTATTTGAGTGGAGCAAAATATTTCACAAAGATTGAACTAAAGAGTGGATATCATCAAATCAGAAATAGAGAAGGAGATGAGTGGAAGACCACATTTAAGACTAATGAAGGGTTGTATGCATGGTTAGTGATGCCTTTTGGATTGACCAATGCACCTAGCACTTTCATGAGGTTGATGGATGAAGTAATGAAGAAATTCTTGGGTAAGTTTGTTATTGTTTATTTGGATGATATTCTAATTTTTAGTAAGACCAAAGAAGAACATTTGTGGCACACCAGACAAGTATTACAAAGGTTGAGGGAAGAGAAGTTGTTGATAAACATCAAGACATGTATCTTTATGGAGATATAATTCGTGTACTTGGGTTTTTTCATTTCTATTGAAGGATTGAATATGGACCCTGAGAAGGTTAGAGAAATTGTTGAGTGGCCTACATCAATGAACATTGGAGAGGTAATATCATTCCATGGACTAGCGAGTTTCTACCAAAATTCACAAGGAGCTTTACTAGCATTTGCACACCCATGATAGAAACAATGAGAGGATATATGAAAGACTTTAAGTGGAAATCTGAAGTAAAAAGAAGTTTTGAATTGTTGAAGAAAAAGGTGATAGAGCAAATAGTGTTAGCATTGCTTGATTTTGATAAAGTATTTCAAATTGATTGTGTGCTAGTGGAAATGCAATAGGAGCAACATTAAGTCAAGAAGGAAGACCCATAGTTTATTTCAGTGAGAAGTTGAATGATTCCAGAAGGAGATATTCAATTTATGATCAAGAGTTCTATGCCATAATTCAAGCCTTGAAGAAGTGGAGACATTATTTGTTGCCTCAGGAGCTTGTGTTGTACACTGATCATCAAGCCTTAGAGTATTTGAATAGTCAGGGTAAGTTGAACCAAAGACATATGTCATTTTTTTTCTATTTAGCACTATTTAAGTACATGTTGCAATACTTTATCTAGACTCATCTCATTTATCTATGCTAGCTAATTAGACTCATCTCAACTCGGGAGTAACCTTTTGCCACTAAATGGGCCTTGTACTACTCCAAATTACCATTTTCTTTGAATTTATTTTTAACTACTCATTTACATCTAATGGTCTTCCTCCCCTTGGATAACTCAACCAGATCCTAGGAATCATATTTTTCCCAATACTTTATTTCATCTTTCATGGCCTCTAACTACAACCCTTGCTCATCTAGGTTCATTGTCAATACATGATATAATAAGAAGGATTATACCTTTCAACTAGACTATACCACCTCACAAGCCTTCTAATAAGTGTTACAAGAGGCTCATGTTATTTCTCATCATAAATTATATTTGAATCATCTTCTTCCTCATTCTATCCATCTTGATACTTTTTGTTACTTCTATTTTATTGTTTTTGATTAGATAAGTAGGGTTTTGAAAGGGCCCTGACCCTTGTACAAGAAACATATAGAGAATGAAGCACAACTAGACAACAACTAACACCAAAAAAAGACAAAAAAATATTGCATAAAGAACAACAAAACTTAAAATACCATCTAGTCTATGCCCTAGTCAGGGTGGTTTAATTTTTTTTCCAATGAGCTTTGCTTTATCTCAAAACGAGGATCCTTTCTCCAAAACTAATTTTTTTTTTTATAAAGAGGGGTCATACAATCACTAAATGAACCAACACCCAAACCCAAAGCATTACAATCCATAGAGGTATACCCTTTTAGATCCACTTTCTAAACTTCCAGAGAGGGAGGAGAAAATCAATCCTCCTTAGAGATAAAATATAACCCTTCTTCCAAAACAGTGTTGTTTCTTATTCTTAAAGTAGGTAGTGGAAGCATGACCCACTACACCATAAGAGTGGTAGATAACCAGAGAGTCTTTGTAGTCAATTTGCTACACTCAAGTTCAAAATTTTGAAGACAAGGTAATCTAAGTGGGGAGCTTATGATTTTTCTCCACAAAAACATAAAGTCTCATGAAAAATAAGTGCTTCATAAATTTAGTGGTCTTATCAATGGCACAATACTACCCAAAATAATCTACAATAGACATGAAAATTTTTCATTCCAAAATTCCAAAGGAAGCCCATGCAGATGAACCCAAATAGGAAACGTGAATGTCTCTAGCATAGGTTTGAAACCAAATGACCAATTTTGAAGACTTAGATAATTAAAACCCATAAACCAAGGGCCCTTAAGAAGAACCCTAGATCTATCCTCTTGGCATGAAAAAGAAAAAAAAAGCATTCAACATTATAGATACCTCCTCAACATTGCTATGAAGCTTCCAAATCTAAAGGATCCATCTTCTAACAATATCCATATTGAGGCGATTACCATAGAACCTTCCAACAAGTGAGCTTCTAAGCCAATTAGACTTCTCAACAAGAAGAGAATTAGGAACATCAATAATTATATGTGCATGCTCTATCTCCATAGGAGAGACACCCAAAACAAAACACCCAACAAAACTTCCTTCCTCCACACCCTTCAAGGAAAGAACAACATCAACCCTAGGAGAAGAAACAAAAGCCTCCAAAACATCAATAGGAGAATAAAAAATATCCTCCAGAATGTCAATAGGAGAAGACACAACAAAATCATCCACCTTCGATAGAAACCCCCTTTCTTCCAAAGCAAAAGAAATGGGCATAGGAAGATCGGTATCCTTTAGTTTCATAGTGGTGGATAGAACCCCCTTAGAAGGGAAAATAAAACCTTTTTTCATACCCAAAAATTGATCACCAACAATGGCCTCACCCACAAGAATCTCAACTAGCTTATTGGCCTTTAGACAGGTGCCAAAGAGGATAGTCATGAGAAATTCATCCTCTTTTCCCAAGATAGCCCCATCATAGGGTGAGAAATCAAAGAAAACCAAGGAGGAAGGGAAAAATTCTTCCTCTCCCCACCAATCCTCAACCTCCTCACTTTCCATTTCATCAAGGAAACCAACCTCACAACCCATAGTTGCAAAAGGACTCACTCCATCCAAAGACACTATAGCCACATGGGAGAGGAACCATGCACCAAGTATCCTCTCCAACACACCTCCTTCACCCTCCCCATCATCTGAGCTACCCTCGTCAAAGTTTTCCTCAGTAGAGGAAGCCAAACCATCCATTTGGACATCACCTAAGGTTTCCATCGCTGTCATATAGTCACAAAATTGTATCTTATTATTTATTAGTCTTAATATCAAAAATTACTACTTTTTTATGCTTATCATGAGGTTGTTCATCATTTTTAAATTCCCCAATCTCTTTAAAATAACATCCTTAGAATATAACATTTTAATACTATAGGACCCAAAGTTTATAACCCTTAACATTCTTGAACATATGCCTCACTATGAAAAAATATAAAATGTGAAACTAATGGTCTCTTACTTGTCCACACCTTATAGGGTGTTTTGTCAACTAGAGTAGAAGTAGGAGACTTATTAATCAAGTAGCGATTAATGTGTATAGCTTTAGAACATAAATATTATTCAAGCTTTGTATTGCTTAACATGCTTCTAGCTTTGTCCATAAAAATATTATTCATCATTTCTTCCACTCTATTTTTTGTGAAGTATATGGAGTTGCTTTTTTTCCTAAAAAATCCCTACATGCTTGTAATAATCACCATAATATCTAGATCAAAACTCACCCCACAATTATCTATTCTTCGATTCTTTATTTTCATATATGTTTATTTATCAAAAAGTGATTGAAACTCTTAAAAAGTAGAAAATATAAAAAAATTATCCTTTAGAAAGTAAACTTGTGCATATCTAGAGAAATCATCAATAAATAAAATATAGTTGTAATTTATTTTCTAATTGAAGGCACATCCGTAGGGCCAAATACAACAATATTAATAACCTCCAAAAGTTTTTTCTACTAAGTATCAAGTTTAATGAAACCCTATGCTATTTACCATACACACTTATTCGCATAAATCAAGGTATATAAAATAACCAAATAAAACATTGAACATCCTTTTATTAATGAGGATTTTGAGACCCTTATCACTAATGTAACTCATCCTATGGTGCCATAATTTATAAGATCTAGATTTATTAATTATATTTACAAAGTTATAGAAAGTAGATGCTTCTACTCTAAAGAGGATGCCACATTGAGTTACCCTAGCCAACACCAAATTCCGTTTGCTCAACCTATAATCACTCTTCTCAAAAGTAGCATGTACCCCTAAATTAATCATTTATATATATAAATCAATTTCCTAGCTAGATTAGGGATATATAATATACATATTTGTGAGGCTTTTAATCCTTCCATCATTAAAAAATAATTTTACCTCCCCTTAGTCCACAATATTTTATGTGGTGTTTTTCTTGAGAAAAAATTTCCCACCATCATAAATTGTATATGTTGTAAACCTTTCGCTATGAGGATTCATGCAATAGGATGCACCCAATTTTATCAACTAAAATCATCAAAAGTCATGTTAGCAAAAATAATAATTTAAGCATCAACATGTTCATCATTAGAGGATTTATCTAAGGAATCATAATTATTTTCTTCTAATTCTAACATTCTTTTTTAGATGCCCCAATTTCCATAGTTCTAATACTTCAACCTACACATACCAAGTGTATTATACCTTAACTTGGACTTATATAAATCCTTAGGCTTGTCCTTACCACCTTCTTGCCTATCCTTTCCTCTCTCATTAGATCTACCCTACACATGCAATGCATCTTTGGACCCATTTGAAGACTTTCTCCTTATTTCCTCGTTAAGCAAGGTGGTAACAAGGCTATCCATATTTGGATCATCTTAAAAAGAACCACTAATAGCAAGGATTAGATTATCCCAATTTCAAAAAATGAATATAATAAAAAATGCATTTATCCTTTCTTCTATTTTCACTAACTCAAGATTAGATTAAACTCATTTAAATATTCTACAACTAAGTCTCCATCCTTTATTTTAAGAGAATAAAAATTATTTTTGAGAAATAACTTATTAATGATACTTTTTGTTTGATAAATATCTCTTGTAGTATTCAACAATTTTTATGTAGTAGGCTTTTTAGAAACATTCAATAAAATAGAATCAAACAAACATAATTATTCATGCCATGTGTTTTTATTAACTTTTACCCATTCTTTATTTGATATATTTTTTGGTTTGGTTTCATCTTCATCACAATCCTTTGATCTCTTTCCTCTAAGAGACCCTTCATCTTTAGTTTCCAAAGCTCAAAGCTTGTGCAATTAATTTTTTTTTTTTTAATCTCTAATCAAGATGATGTAGCCACGATTTCTATCACTGGAAACAACAAAAACATAGTCTCACTATAGTATGAATCTCAATCAAACACTTGGAAAGAGGCACACTTCTCTCTAATCAAGCCAATTGTGGATCTAATACCAAATGTTAAAATAGAGTGCAACTATACAACAAGATATGTTGATCTTAATGCAACCAAATTTAATATAATAAATGATAGATCACAAATCAAAATGGAAGTCAACCATAAAGTAGATGGAAACCCTAACATGAAGATTTACATTAGAAAACCCTTTCAATAAAAAATCCACACCCAAAGAGACCCAAGATGTATTAATAATATAATAAGTTATAATACAAATTAGCTTATCCCTCTAAAATCTAGTAGCATAACATTACTAAAATGATTTGTAGAATAATATGATCTTATACCATCTCAATCCACGTATATATGAAAAATGAATACACGATATTATGATTAATATTCCAAAACAAGTGGCCAATACCACACACCCAAAACTAGACCTCCAAATCCTCATGGGATATCTCACACCTCACCAAAATGGTCAACATACTTTGAATAGTAACTCCTCTTGCACACCTTACACCCACCACCTCTATAATAAACATCGTAGATTTTTTTATAATGGTCAAATTGACCAAGATCCCAATCCTAGGTGCTCCATTGATTATATTGTCATAAGATCCACAATAGAAGAATCTTCTACACCTTACACAACCTGATCTTTACCCAATTTTCAATATCTACCCAAAAGTAACTCCCCACTTAAATACCACTATAATTACATGTGAGGATGAATAATTAATAAATAATTTTCCTACCGCATAGAGGTGACATCCAAGCCTACCATTTCCATGTTCTTTGGGAACATAACAATTATTTATCAACAATGTTAAATGAGAATATTATAACTTGTCTAGGATTTGCAAGGTTAATGACACCTAATCCCAACATTATTGCTTTACAATATTTATCATATATTATTTAAGATATCATGTATAATGTTATTTTCTCTTTGTTTTTACCATACAACTCCTTTTAAAGTAGATAAATTTATGTCATTTACAAATTAAAATAATGATTGGGAATGCTTTTGATAATAATTATGTGAATTTTTTACATCAACATTTTAGATCACATTCTATAATACATCAACAAGATAATGAAAAATTATGATAATATTATAAACTTTTCTCACTAAATAAATAACGAAATTAGAATTAGGAAAAAAATATGACCAAAAAAAATTAATTTTTTTTTATAAAAATTACTATTTTATCCATTAATCTTCATCATTATTTTTTCCTCTGTTTTTTCTTAATTCCCACTTCCTTTGACCTTACCATCAATCTAATAAACCAAATAATTTATTTGATGAACAATATTTACAATAGTATTATTTTTATTTCTTCATTATAATATTCTTAAAGATTGAAAAGAAAGAAAGTAAAAGGAACCTCCAAATAGAAGTTGTAGGTAAAGGAAGTTGGGGGACCCTCCACAAGTTGAGGGGTAGGTACTTACAATTTGAATAATTAGTTGTTGGAAATAGATATTAATGGGAAACAAAATCATTGTGATGTATTTTATTGAAGTTTGGGTGAAAATAATCATTCAACCACTGAAATATATGCACGCTTCCATACACCATTTAAATTTCTTTATTTACTTTTGTAATTGCAAGTTGGTTTACATTTTAAAACACGTAAATCTGATTTTGCTTTCTGTGATGACTAATCTCTTTTAAATATCTCTAAATATAGTTTTTCAAAAAATATTTAAAAAATTATGAAACTTTTCACAAATAAAATGTTTTGAAAAAAGTATAATTTTTATTATTGTCATGTTTTTAAGTGTAAGGTTTATGATTGTAGCGTTTTTAATTGGTTAGAAAATATATAATATTGATGTGAAAAATCAAATGATCATGACTAATTCTTGTTATTTAATTGTATGTTTTTTTATGCATATATTATTTAAAATTCTGTCTTATATAAACTAATAGGGTGTGACCTTTCCATTTTTTTAAATAATATTGTATATTTTAAAAATAATTACAATTAATATAATGATATTATTTTTTTATTATTATTTTTTAAATATTTGTGTGCAAATATAATTATTTAAACAAAAAATTTAAAAATAAAAAGTTTTGAGAAGAATTTAACACTTTCATAGGGTTGGGGTCCTAGCTCGGTTGGCTAAATCTTTCCTATTGCAGGAGGTTGGTCACGAGGTCTAGTCTCCCCCACCCCCGTGGTATTGGAGGGTCTCCCCTACCCCCATGGTATTGGAGGGCGTGTTGCGCCCGCTGGTCAGTTAAAAAGTTTACCAAGTGCATTGCAATTTATAGAGGTAAAAAAAAAAACAATTTTTCTTTTTTAATTTAACACTTTCATGAAAAATAGTTTAAAATAATAAATAATTCAAACACAAAATTTAAAATTAACAAATTTAAAAGAAAAAGAAAATTAAAATATTTTACTTGTTAGAAGCAAAAAATTTCACCATAAAATTTATATACTTTATATAAATAATTTTTTTAGAACATTTAAATTCATAATTTTAATCATTAGATAATTTTTATATTAAATAATTCTATCATCAAAATTAAAAAAAATAAAATAAACTTTTTAATAATAGAATGAAGGCAGTGCAAAAATAATTCATAGACTATTTTAAAATTTATATTGACATGGCATGCGTGGAACTTTGGAATTGATGATATATATCTTCTAAAATTGTAATCAATTAGTCACATAAAAGTGTATATATATATATATGCTAGTTATGCCGAGAGGCCTTCTATAGTCACAACAGGGGGTGGAAAGAGCCCGTGTCAATAAATATATGTTGAATTTATTTTGACGTGCAGATGACAGTGCTGGAAGATAAAGCAACATGGTACTAAGAGTGTTCTATGACGTTTGCTTAAATGGTTAGCATTAGTGGACTTGATGTGTAAATATTTTTGCTTTTTATTGCACTTCTACCACCACATATTTATCTACATTGAGATTTAATGTAATTGACGCCAATGCTAACCATCTAAGCAAGCAACGTTACCATATGCACGTCAAAATAAATTCAGCATTTATTTATTGACACAAGCTCTTTCCACGTAATCATAATATTTGGATATGCAATAGTAAAAAATCTATTTTATTTTAATTTTTTCAAATGGTATTTTTATAAAACATATTTTGTTTTAAAATTAAAATTGTATAATTATTTTTAAATTTATATAATTTTATTTTATTTTTATTATAATTTTATATTTTGTTAATATCTATCATAAATTTTAAAATCATAAAGAATTATAGATATTAGAAATTTAATTTTAAAAAATCAAAATATAATATGTTTAAAAATAAATAAATAAATAAATAAATAAAAATTAAAAATAAGTGAGATAATATATAAATTTTAAATATTATTTAGTTTAAAGGACATATTAATATTTATTTCATATTATATTGATTATGAAAAAAGATTGAAGTTTCAAAATTTGTGATTTAGATATAATAGTAAAACACAATATTGTAAGATAATTAATTACACACCACATGAATTTATGTTTAATTAGATTTTCAAACAATTAATGATGAATATACCAAAACTAATTGACTTCATATTAAGACAGACAGATGGTGAACTGTGGGTGCGGCGGTTTGAGGGCCTGTGGCCTAAAAGAAGTCGCGGGTCTCCTTCTTTCATACTGCATTGGAGCTACATGTGGTGTTATCCTTTTTCCTTGGCTACAATTTACAGTGGGGGTGTGTTTTAGCTTGCGGGGGGGTTTTTTGGTGTTTTTTTTTTATTTCTTCGATGTTGCTTGGTGTTTGCGGTGGGGCTTATGCTTTCGGGGGGTTTCTTTTGTTTGTTTCATGGCGGAGCAATAGGTTTCATACAATTTGGTGGTGGTTGATCGTAGTGGTGGGTTTCACAATGGATCATCATCGGGTTTGAATGCTCAACACTCTAAGTCTTTTTATGTGGGGGAGGGCCCCAAACTGAAGAAAGTGAATGGTTGTTTGCCCAAGACTCAGGATCGTCCGGTCTTGGTTCTTTCTCTAGAATCAGTGGCTGATGATGTTTCTTATTGGAGTAGACATGCTTTAATCTGTAAATTCCTTGGGATTCATATTCCTCTACAGGGTTTGGATGCTTGGATCAGGCGTACGTGGCAGGTTGAGGGTGATATGGAGTTAATGGTGGCTACAAACAACTATTTTGTGGTTGTTTTTTCCAACATGGCTGACATGAATCAGGTTTTTGAGGGAGAACCCTACTTTTACAATCATGTTGGGTTGTTTATAAAACCCTAACATATGGGTTTTAATACAGCTGAAGAATTGTCATCGAGGGTTTCGGTCTAGGTTCGTTTGCCGCGACTCCCCTTGGAGTTTTGGAGAGAAGATATTTTACAATGGATTACGATTCTTCTTGGTAAGCCTGTTGCTGTTGCTTAACAAAACCTTGAAAGAAAGGTTATTTCTTTGCTTGGATTTGTGTGGAAGTTGATTTGAATAATCCCTTGCCAGATTCTCTAGAAATTTGTCTTGGTTCTTTGTCTTCAATTCAACAACTTGATTATGAGTCCCTTCCTTTTTATTGTCGGATTTGTCATGATTATGGACATCTTCAGAAGCAATGTCCTAGGATTAAAAAGACTCCTCCTAATTCCTCTCCTTCGTCTTCAACTCCAAAAGTTGTTAGGGAGGATAAAGGGAAATCTTCTATGATGGGGGGTGAACCAGATCAAGATGGCTTTGTGCCAGTTAAGCGGGCTAAGGGTTGTGGTTAGAAGAGAACGTTCAAGGACATGAAGAATGAGGAGGAATTTAATCGATTTGAGGTATTGAACACTTCAACATTGGAGGAAGGAATCCCGCCAGATGTTCCTTTTGATGTTGTTGGTATGGGTGGTGCTATGGGGTAGGAACAGGGATCCGATCAAGATATTCATTTATTCCAGGGTATGCAGGATCATCTGGTAACTCCGAATGATCATTTGCAGGATGATGATGATATTGTTTTGGCAGATTTGGCAAAGGAGGGGCTAGCTTCTGGAAAGAGCAAGGGGTCTTCTCTAGCCTTGGGGGTGCAACAACACACGATTATGAAGGGACTACCTGTGCACTCTTCTAAAAGTGGCTACAAGAAGGATCTTGAGAAGATTAAGCGTACTGGAGAGTTGTTGGTGGAATATGGGATTGTTAAACCCATTGATGTTCACTTTTCACCATCACCTCCATGATTGTTCTCTCATGGAATGTAAGGGGGTTGAATAACACCCCCCATCAAAAGAATATTCATGATTTGGTTGCTATCCATTCAGACATTTTTTGTGTTTAGGAGACTAAATTTTTAGTTGATTGTATGCTTTAGTGTGCTTCTCGTATTTGATATTTTGGTCAATGTTAGTGTATCGGTTCTCATGGGAGTTCTAGAGGTTTGGATCTTTTTTGGGATCCTAGAAAGATTGCTCCCCTTTGCTGGATTTCTAGTCATTCTACTATTTCTATGGCTACCTCTTCTTTGGAAACATGTGAGACCATTCTGGTAACTAATGTTTATGCCCCGATTGATATTCGTGGAAAAATCCAGCTGTGGGCTCATATAAGGTATGTTAGATCTTGTGCTCCATATCTTCCCTAGATCTTAGCTAGTGATTTTAATTCTATGTTGAGCCTGAAGGAGAAAAGAGGTGTGTTGCCTCAGCTTGGGTCTGCTACTACTCTTTTTCGGGAGAATGTGGATTTGCTTGTTTTAAATGATGTTAATCCTTCTAATGGGACTTTCACTTGGAATAATAGACGAAGTGGAGATGAAGCAATCTTAGAAAGGTTGGATAGATTTCTTGTCTCTTGATTTTGGGTGGGAGGTAGATTGGTTATAGGTTTTGGGATTCTTGATTGGAGGGGTTCTGATCATTGGCCAATTAAACTTTTAGTTTCCCATTTTACTGCTCCCAAGAATCTTCCTTTTAAGTTTCAACTTATGTGGCTTCAAGAGTCTTCTTTATATGATATTATGGCTTAGTGATGGCGTGATGGTAGCCCTGCTTATGGTACATCTATGTATACTTTTGTTAAGAAAATTTAGTATGTTAAATTTTACCTTAAGAGATGGAATAGGAGTTTTGGAAATTTTAAGGTTATGAAGAAGAGTGCTCAGGACAGCCTTGATGTGATTACTTGCCAAATTCAGGATTTTGGTTTCTCAGATGCTCTGGGTCAAGCGGAAGCTTAGGCTGCGAGATTTGTGGAGGAATGGGAGCTTCGAGAGGAGATTTTCTGGAAGCAGAAGGCTCAGATTGATTGGCTTCAGGAAGGGGACATGAATACTGCTTTCTTCCATCATTCTATGCAGGCCCGTTGCAATAGAAGTTGTATTTCCTCTTTGGTTAATGTAGATGGGATCCGTATTTGTTCTTTGCAAGCTTTGTCTCGAGAGGCTAGATAGTTTTATTCTCCTCTTTTTTCTAAAGATTTTACCCCTGCTGAAGATGAGGAGAATTTGATCCTTGCTTGTGTCCCCTCCCTGATCTCCAAGTAGATGAATGATTTCCTCATTCGCTCAATTTCTTTATAGGAATTGGAAGAGGTCATTTTTGGGATGAATAAAGGTAAAGCCCCTGGACCAGATGGTTTTCTTGTTGAATTTTTTAGGAATTTTGGGATATTATTAATTTGGATTTGTTGGAGGTTGTTCGGGAATCTCTTTAGAGTAAGCAGATGCTTCATGCTTTGAACTCTACTTTTTTAATTCTTATTCCTAAAAAGGAAGGTGCGGATCGACTCAAATTCTTTCAACCAATTGCTCTCTGTAATGTAGTGTATAAAATTATTACTAAATTGATTGCTGAGAGGCTCAAAGTTTGTCTTCCTTCTGTTATCTCTGAGGAGTAAGGAGGTTTTGTTGCTAGTAGACAGATCCTGGATGAGGTGGTGGTTTCCTCCGAGGTCATCCACTTTATCGTGACTTCCAAGGAGAAGTCTATGCTCATCAAGTTGGATATGGCCAAGGCTTATGATAGAGTTAAGTGGCACTTTTTGTAGAGAATTCTCTTAGGCTTTGGTTTTAGTTCGAATTGGGTCAGCTGGACTATGAGTTGTGTTACCTCTTCCTCTTTTTTTGTTCTTATGAATGGGGAACCTTCTGAGCTTTTTGCGGCTTCTAGGGGCCTTTGTCAAGGAGATCCTCTCTCCCCTTATCTGTTTATTATTATGGCTGAGGGTTTGGGAAGATTTATGAAGTCGTGGGTTACCCGAGGCATAATTCAAGGTTGGTGCTGGGGCAATGGGCTTCCACAACTCTTTCATCTTTAGTTTGTGGACGACACATCTTTTATGGAGAGGGCTCACCTTCAGGAGGCTGTATATTTTAGGCAGGCTTTGGAAATTTACCTTGCTACTTCGGGTCAAAAAATCAATGAGAAAAAGTCTTCTATATTCTTTTTTAATACTCCTCAAGCTATTCAATGGTGGATTGTTGATATTTTGAGGTTTTAGACTGGGTCTCTTCCCTTTATCTATTTGGGAATACCCCTTGCTATTGGTAGGCAGCCCAGGTCTTCTTGGGAAAATTTGCTTGATAAGTTGCATAGTAAAGTCAATCACTGGACTCATCGATGGCTTTCTACTACTGCGAGAGTGACTCTTCTGAAGTCTGTTATCCAGGCTCTTCCTATTTACAGGGGTTTTGTTCAGGCGGCTCCTTTGTATTTCCCGAGGGAATTTGATGCTCTCTCATGGAAATTTCTTTGGAGTAGCAACATGCAGTCGACCAAGTGGAGTCTTGTTAAGTGGGATATGGTGTGTAGGCCACAGAAAGAGGGGGGCCTTGGATTGCATTCTACTGTTTTGAATGGGAAAGTTCTTGCGTCCAAGTTATATTGGTTTTGGTGTACTAGTCAGCATCAACTTTGGGCTCGTATTCTTACCCACAAGTACCTTAAGGATGTTAACATTTTTGATGTTCCTCATTTCGCTCTAGAAGGAAGAGGATCTATGATTTGGAATACCCTCAAGTTGGGGGCTCAGTTGGTTAAGAAGGAGCTTTTTTGGATATTTCATTTGGGTTCTCAAGCCCTTTTTTGGTGGGATTCTTGGGATGGTCACCCTCCCATTCTTTTTCCTTACCCTCACCTCTAGTCTCTTTGTGATCATTTTACTGTTGCGAGTTGGAATATGGTTGAGCATTACAAGTTTGTTCAAAATATTGGTTTGGCTGCTAGCTTTAGATGGAAGCACTCCTCGAATTGGCCACCTAGAGGGTCAGAGGAGGATAGGTAAGAGTTGGCTCAGATTTTGACATCTCGAGAATGTAATTCCATAGCGGGGTAGGATGTTCTGGCTTGGACTAATAGTGATTTATCTGGTAAGTATTTTGTTTCAACAAGTTATGGCTTGTTGCTTAGGCAGGTGTTTGGGGACATGGAAGTCCCTTGGTGGAAACAAGTGTGGAATAAATTTTCTTGGCCCAAGTGCAATTTTTTTCTATGGTTGGTGGTCCAGAACCAGTGTCTTACTTGGGATAACTTGTGGAAGAGAGGGTTCCAGAGTCCCTTGATATGTGTTTTGTGTGGTAAAAGTGAAGAGAATGTCTCTTATCTCTTCTTTCAGTGTTCCTTTTCTAGGAGGCTTTGGCACCTTTGGTGGGATGTGTGGAATCAGACTTACTAGCATGTCTCTTCTTTGGAAGAGTTCTTTGCCCAATGGGGGAAGGCCCCTGTTAAGACCTCTTTTCTTCAAGTTACTTGGTCTTTGGGACCAAATTTTATTCTCTAGCATATCTGGCTGGAGAGGAATCATAGGATTTTTCAAGATGTGAAGTTGGTTGTTAAACACTTTTGGTGGAGGATTCTTCATTTAGTGGGATAAATTATTGCGGCTAAGTGTGACTTTGCTGAGGGTGTGGATCCATGAGAGCTTGCCTTTTGTACTCATCTCAATCTTCCTCTTCAAAAGGGGGGGCTGCTCAGGTGCTAGCCAGATCAAGAGAAATAGATGTCGTCATCCCCTTCAAAAGATGAATAGGGAGGGGCGCTGATGCCCTCCCCCTTAGGGTGTGTTGAAAATCAACACAAATGGTTCTTCTCGTGGAAATCCTAGCCAGGCTAGTATTGGTGGTGTTGGGCAGAATACTTTTGGGACTGTTGAATTTATCTTTTTTATTTATAAGGGTTGGTATACTAACAATGTGATGGAGGCTCTTGCCATTCTTTGTGCTATGGAGTGTGGTTGTGCTCTTGGGTGGAGATAGATCATTTGTGAATCAAATTATCAGGTGGTAGTGACTTTGCTGAAGAGACAACAAGAAGAGGATGTTAGTTGGAATTTGGCTGTTATTATAAAACATATTCTTAATCTGTGTGCTTCTTTTGATTTTGTTTCTTTCTGTCACATTCTGCGTGGATGGAATGGGGTTGCAAATTGTTTAGCTAAATGGGCTTCTGATCATTTGCATGATTGGAATATTGTGGAAAGAGGCCAATTACCCCCAAATTTGTCACAAAAATTGGACCAATTAGTGGAGATTGATAGGGATGTGTAATTCCCTTGCTTTGTACTACTCTTTTTGGATTGAATAAATTTTTACCCCCTTTTAGTAAAAGTAAAACTTACTTCATATTAATAAATATAATAATAGTTGAATGATTGAGTTTTTTTATTGATTTGATGTAGTTAATGGTGGATATTCTAATTTATGTTGTGTTCAAAATTAGAATTCAAGTTATAGTATTAGTTTTTCACTACACAACTTTCAATAGATCTACTTAATTATTCTTCCCTACTATGGGATAAGGTTGCACCCACATATTTATTTAACAATACTCTATTACTATGTAGATTGGACCTTTTAGCATCTATTCACCTATAAATATGCATGCATTTGAAAATGGGTGTTGCTAAAAAGCACCTCAAGGGAAGATTTAGAACTAGTTGGCATGTTAGCCCTCTTTGCTAATAACAAAGAAACATCAAGAAAACACACAAGTATGTAAGATGTTGATATGATGTATATTGACATAAGTATTCTATAATGATGATAACATGACCCGTGGCTCTTGATGATATAATAAAAACTAATGATCCACAATTGTTCTTATATACAAGATCCTTTATGCTTTATTTAAAATGTTCTAGCATAGATGCTGATAAGCAACAATTAATTTCTAAAAGGCCTTAAGCGTAGGAAAGTTGGCTTTTGAATTATGGAACAAGAACGAGTTGTAGATTAGTCTAGGGGAAAATATGCACCTCTAGATTAGTCTATGGGAAAGATTCACATCAACAACCTAGTCTAAAAAGATAAGAACATAAGGGATTCAAATAAACCTTGTTCTATGGTGAAGATTGTTGATGTGAACAAGGTGTTTTATCTAACTGGTTCACCTATTAGGTCCTATTCACACATGTTCACATGTTGAGTTTACTTAAGGATTTATGAATACACATAAATTTTATTAATGGAGAAATAACCAATCACTCTTCCCATATGATTTATAATAACTCCTCTAGCACTTGAAGGTCCTAGGTTAGTTTTGGAGGCCTCATCAAAGTTTATTTATTTCATAAGAGCTAAGGATGGAACCATAAATCTTTGGAATACCTAGCAATATTATTTTGGAAGGAAATCCTAAAATCTATCCCCAAGTTTTAGTCATTATCCATCCACATGTCCTATATAGAAACCAATATAATATCATAAGAAGGATCTTGATCCTTGTAATCTATCAAGAAGTTTTTTAATATCCAAGAAAAATTTGGATAACACCCTATTAGTTGAATATTTTAAATCTTTTAATATATAGCATTTCTTTCACATTACAAACCCCACAAAACATGTGGGAGGGTTAAGTTACCAAAAAACCTTGAGGGGAGGATCGGAGAAGAGAAAAGACCACATGGAATGTAGGCCTAGAATAGGAGGTTCAATCTAAAAAGAGGAAAACTTATACATAGTGAAATCCCACATATTCCAAGCAAAGGGACAATAAAATAAGGTGGTAGAAAAATTACAAACTAGCCTTGCACAAGGCATAAATTTTAGAGAATCATAAACCTCATTTGATCATATTAACCATCATAGGGATTTTATTTTGAGCCACCAACCAGAGGACAAAATTAAATTTACTGATGATAGGATTTAACCAAAGATATTTCTAAGGTAGGGGAAAGAAAAAGGGCTATATGCAATAAAAAATAGAAGCTAATAAATAAATTCTTGGGTATTTTAACCTCTATTGCATTCAACTGATCGACTAGGATTAAGAGGTTTAAAACTAAATATTTAGAAATAAATTTAATAACACTTGTGAAATATACTAATATCATATATAAAATCAAATGAAATATTATGCATTCACAAGATTACGCATAAGATTTCATAATTTATGTGGGAATCCCTTTTAGGAGAAGACCAATCGCCAAAATATATTAACTTTTATATTATTCATAATCAAAATAGATTCAACATAACAAGGTCTTCTATAGAGTCTCAATCTACTTCACACTATTCTATAATGACTCTATAATTTTACACCAAAAATTTATAAAGTAATATTATCCTTTCAATTTGTACAACCTTCTCTCTCTACCCTTGGTACATTAACATAAAGTGATACATATAGATGTATTCATGTGGGAATACTAAATAAATACCAATTATTTAATTTTCTAGACAATTTATGAAAAGATAATACTTATGGAAGTATAATCTAGCCATAAATAATGTCAACATATCAAACTACCAAGTATGATATCTCCACTTGAAAAATTTCCTTGTATACTATTACACTACCATACAATGAGTTAATAGTTACAACCTTTACAACATCATTATTGGCATGTTTCCAATACAACCACCATTACTAGATCCTTTGTTGTAGTAGGAAATATAAATATTTCATTGATTTTGTTTACTTATGCTACCTTAGAACACTCACCTATAAATAATCATGTTCCTAGACTACATCACATGAATTGTAACTTTTTTATAAGTGCATTTGCATCACCATTCATGTATTCAATAACACTAAATTCAATGTGAGATAATGAATTATTCTTATATATTACTTGTAGTTTCTATCACAACATCCCAACATTTGAACCAACATGTATGATGTACCATAAAACCTACAAAATCATTATCATATATAATTCACCATTCTTATTGTACTACAATGTATCTAAAAAAACTCATGGAATTTCACCACATATGTAGACAAAATTTTAATGAAAGGATTCTTTGTAGGTGAATATCACTCAAATACCAACATAAATACACAATAAATAGTCTACCAAAATGAGCTCATCAACATTATATAGCTAAGGAACATAGAAACTAACCCAAATATTTTAAAGTTTCTATGAACACAGATGATATCTATTAGAGAATTAGGAAGGGAGAGATTTCTCCAATGTATAATCAGTCCATGAGTCTTGAAATGGTCCACTACGTAAACACCCATATAAATCTTCAACTAGTTCATAAATAATGGAAAAAAGCTCTAAGAAAGTTGAGGGATAGTTGAATAACTAAATTTATCCCAAAGTTAAAAAGATAAATAAAAATGGGTAAATGGGGTCACTTTTCCTAATTATTTTTAATATAACAAAGAAACCAACCCGAAGACCATTGACTATATCCAAGAAAGAAGGAGAAGATATATAATTCTGGAGCAGACCTTTAAATTTCTAGCAAAATTCAAAACCTTCCAAATTTTTATCAAGGAAGAACCAAGATACTCTATTGTAAGCTTTGTTCATATCCAAATTGAGGATGAATCCACATTTCTTCTTTTATCCAAGAAATAGATGGTCTCACGGATGGTAATTATAGAGTCTAGAGCTTATCATTTATTAAATAAAGCACCACTCTATGGAGGGATATAGTTAGGAAAGATTTCCTCTAATATTATAGATTTTTTTTGTGGTATATTAAATTTAATTCATTTATATTTCTAAAATTAGAGAGGTTGGTAGCACCATATTTCTAGGGAACAAGCATGAAGAAAGTATTGTTGATTTCCTTGATGATTTGTCCCAAATATAGGAATTCTAGAGCAACAATTACAATGTATTTAGTGATAATATTCTAGAAGAAATGGAATAATAAATGGAGGGATCCATCTAGTCTTAGCACATTGATTCCTTCAAAGGAGTGAACTAAAAATTTAATTTTTTTCTCTATAACATAAGCAATCGAGGCATCATTATCATAATATGAAACAAAAAGGTATATATTATAACAACTAAGCTACCTCGTCCATATAGAGTAAATTATCATTAGTGAGTAGTTCTTGTCTATATATATTTTTACTAATGCACTCCTCATATAGACAATAACTTCCATTATAATTTTGGATGTGATTTATTATATTATTAGATCTATGTTTAAGGTTGGTCAAGTGGAAAAATTTGTATTCCTATCACCTTATTTAAGCCACAAAGACCTAGATTTTTTCCTCTAGAATTCTTTCTCTGTGGCACAAATGAGTGGTATTTGCAAAGTAGGGATTTATTTCAAAAAATATTCCTAATTCATACATTTAGTTTGAATTTCCTTTCATAGGGATTCCAATTCCATTAATATACCTTTATTCTTGGTGAAAATATTACCAAAGGCAAACTTGTTTTATTTATTAGTATTTATCTTCTTTTTTATTCAATTTATGAGCTATTTTGAACATAATAGAACCTTAAAACTTAATATTCCACCATTAATCCATTCTAGAAGGTAATTTAGGATGATGTAGCAACATATAAAATTTTAAAGAGTACACGTTCCTTCTTTTCTCGTTATCCAATTATAGAGTTGAAGGGGAGTAGTATGATCCAATATAAGGAAAAGTAGAGGGACATATAAAGAAAGTATAAATCCAGTAAAGGGACATGAGAAAATGATCAAGCCTTACTTGTACTAGGGAAGAATCAATTCTCTAATTTGACCATGTGAATTTTGATTCATTTAACTCCATATTTAGTAGGGTATAGGAAAAAATAAAAATAACTAGATCAACCATGCTATTAGAATAGGTTTGAGAACTACCCTTTTTATAGAGAAGATAGAGGGGTATTGAAATCCTATAGAACTAACCATTTGATGTTGTTATAAACTTTTCGAATCTTATAAATTTTGACCAAATATTTTTCCTTTTCCAAAGGCAATTTGTTGAATGCACAAGACAACTAAGAGGGGGAGTGAATCAATTGTACATTAAAACCCTCATTAACATTCAAATCTGCATTAGTCTTTAAACCCTTAACAACCATTAAACCCTTATCATGCATTAGAAAAGTATAAACATGAGAAACAGTAATGAAAACACATCCATACACATGCGAACACTAGATTTATGTGGAAAAACTAAAAAGGGAAAAACCACGATGAGGATTAGCTCACAATATAAAGTAATTGCAACATTTAATACAATAGGCTCATTGCCAAAAAGAAAGAAGGGCTCACTGCCAATGGCTCATTGCCATAATAGAAAGAAGAAGATAGAATATTGTTACAATGAGAAATTTATCTCAGAGCAACAAAAAATTTCCACCATTGCTTCATCAAAATATTCACTCTCTTTGAAGAATGTAGACACCTTCTTCTCACTACTACTAGTAGTTGTAGTCATTAAATCTCACACCGCATTTTACACTTTCGCACTTCACATATCAACACTTCGCACCTCACATCTTAATTGCTTCCTCCATCAATTCATCACACATATATACCACCCTCAACCTTGAAAACAATCTACAAGATTGGCTATGCACCTCAAATGTGCAAATTCAAATTAGTTCAACACCAAATCATTCCCACAATGGAGAGGAATGAAGGAAAACCACATCACACCTTAACTCAGACCTAATTCTACATATACATGTCACACAACGCTTCCACAAACATCGAAGCATATCTGCAATTAGTGTAAACACCCAGGGTTGACTAAACCTGTGTTAACACCATTAAACATTTAAGTACATGATTCACCAAATCCGAAGATGACTCATAGACCACACACAAAACTTAAACATAATTTGGAATATTCCATCAATACCTTGAAATCCAAAAAATCCTTTGCAACATCATATAACTGAAGAACATACTCATTCTGGACACCCAGTTAACCTTCCACACACTATAATTGATGAACTCAACTGTGTAGAGCACCAAAACTCAAACAATTTAGCATGAAGATAGATATGAACAATATAAGCACACTTCCAAATCTAAAAAACTAGAAACCAAAACATAGAGAAATGCAAAGCAAAACCATTTCTCCCAAACAACATTGCATCACAGTTCACACACTGGTGAACACAACTTCTTTTGCAGAATGATCCACAACCTAAAAATCTGGATACAACACCTCTAATCAACATATCCAAACCACACAAGAATATGTTCAACCATGAAGAAACATATAGCAAAACACTAAACACTACTCTGCCACACTGAACACTCTTTACCACATTGTTTCCTCTTTTATTCAAATTTTCTCAAAAGCACTTGGAAATCAAGCACCAAAAACATCATCTCATCATCTGCAATAGCTTTTCAGCATCTTAACCATGCAAGAGGTTGAACATCAACAAACACATGCTCATCAAAGCAACACTAGAGGTTGACATTAGTGATAATACTAATGACAACATAATGCAACTAATCAAAGAAAATCCATAGGTTGACATCAATGCAACAACAAAGATCTGTTGACATCAAGACAACAAAAAATTCCAATAGAATTGGGGAAATGTTAAAGAAAATCCAACAAAAAACATCCTTCTTATGGGTGAAAAGGATATCCAAGTAATGAGGAGGAACAACTTGGATCAAACCCATTACAGAAGTAGGATTCTAGATGGTGGTTAAGCTTCTCAAAGCCCTTGTAGTTTCAACACCAATACATAATCCATCCTTCCAAATCCTCAAAAAGATCATATTAAACTGATCCATTAAATTTTTTTTTTCTTTTTAAAATAAGAGATCAAACCTATTCGTTTTTCTTAATCATAAAATATTCTAAGAAATTAAATTATTTTTTTAGATTTATGGGTGAACATGAATCCCACCTCTCTAGAATACCTTGAATTTTCTTAGAAACTTATTTTAGAGCTTCCCTTTCCATGAGTTCTCTAAGATTCAACCTATAAATATTTTTTCATTAAATTCTACGTTAGATTACTTCTTAGCATTCCTTATTTTATTGACCCTAGAGGGAGTATGAGATTGTTTCTTATTTTTATATACTTTATTTATCCATATATCTCTTTTATTTTTTGGTAAAAAAACACCTATTAGCAAATAAATAATCTTTTTATGGTCTTTTTTGACCTCAATATTGAAGAGAATTCACAATTCATAAACATTCAAACTTGAGTGAGAGGACCGAGCTTGATCTCACAAATATTTCCCATGGATCTAAAAGACACACCCTCTACTATAATGGTGACATAATTATTCATGGTGCCAAACATCT
Source organism: Sequoia sempervirens (assembly GCA_007258455.2). Lineage (NCBI taxonomy): Eukaryota > Viridiplantae > Streptophyta > Pinopsida > Cupressales > Cupressaceae > Sequoia > Sequoia sempervirens. Next base: position 152,446,657 of record VDFB02075321.1, read on the forward strand.
TAGGAGATTAGGATAGTACCCTAGAATCTATATAGATAAGGTATTCAATCACTATATTTTCTAGGTATCAACTGATTTTCCATTTTCAACTTTAGATTGGTTGTAGATTCTAGCATGGAATCTACGGAAGTCTAGATCTTTGGTTAGATTTGAGGCAAAATCTCTATTCTACAATATGGATAGAATCAAAAGTATGTAAAATCTTATTTGAAACTTGAGAATCAAAGCAAGGTCCCAACAAAATTCCACCACCCTTTACCTCATCCTTCCTAGCCCCACACTTTAATGGCCATTATTTTAGTAGATGACTAAGTTGGGGGAAAAAAAATAGGACAATGGGGGATTTTTAAATATAAGTTTCTATCTCCACTTTATAAACTTAGAGTAGAGGGATACATATAAAGGAATAATTGAGTCAAAACATATATTAATTTATATTATAATAAAGATTAAATATTTCTTAGTTTTGGCTTATTAGGTAGTCCACTACCAATTATCTAAAGGAGTTAGCAACCAATTATCTATTGGGTGATCAAATATAGGTGACCATTTCTTGAGGAAAAAAATATTGTGGTAACCATTTCATAATAAAATAATAAGCATTGTGATAAGGAGGCAGGACCAACAACTTGGCATAACCATTCTAAAATCTTTGAGGTTTTTCCTTGGCTTCAAAAAAATTGTCAATATAGGTCTAGTAGTTGCCCGTGATTACCTTGGTGATTTTATTTCCTTTATAATTGAGCCCCGTGGCCTTAGCTATCAACTTAGCATCCACTGCAAAATGAAGACCACCTAATTCGACCCCACCATCCCTCCATGCATTAGAAAACTTATAGCTAACCTCCTCACTACAACCCTCCATAGCTTTGAAGTACGAGGTAAATCCAACACATTCAAAGAGGCTCCATAACTTTGCATTCTACCTCAGGGAGTCATGTTTGCTAGCCTTAGTTCTCTTTCTGGGACCTCCTATTGTTTTATCCCTGGTAAAATAGTCCTTGCGCAAAAGAAAATAACCCACACTTAGACCCTTCTCATCCACAATAGAAACCACTGATAGTTCAAAATTTTCAACTTTGATGGTAACTTGGTGGTTTTTCATTTGGAATAGTGAAAAATCAAATCTTTTGACAATAATATTATAAAGATCGTGTTGTTCACAAGGAAGTAACTCAAATCTATCAAACAATCCTTTATTGGAAATGACAACACCCCCACCATTAAGACACATAATTAATCTTTTTCCATTATCCTCCATTCTGTCATAGTTAACACATGCAAAACTATCCTGTCAAAAATACTTTGAAATATTTTTAGGGGTTTGGATGGGTAAAATCATTACATGACGTATTACAAGCTCATTTCCTTTTTTACTTTTACATGAGGCTTCTAAAAAAATCATTTCTTTCTATCTTATTTCTTTTATACTTTTGAAGATTTATCATACTCTTATCAACTTTAGAGTACCCCAAATCCCTACTCTCCAAATTACTCATCTCAATTATGAGTAGGGTAATTATTATTGTGCCAACTTGATAACTCTTCGAAAACTCCATCATCACTAATTTCTTCATATCCATGTAGCATTATTTAAGAGCCCAAATTTTTCTTTGAATATAATCTCCTTGATTTGGCTTGGCAATTGAGAGAAATTCCAATACTCCCACTCTGATTGTCTTAGGAAAATATTTTCCATTTTATCCACAACCATGTTACCTTCTCTATAGACATGGAAAATATTATATTGTTGGAAGGTTTTCATCATTTTTCTACAGTCATCTAGGATGTCTTTTAATTTCCACGACACATCAACCATACTATTTAAATAATTTGTTATTAGCTTGGAGTCGCCTTCCACCCAGAATTTAGTGTAACCTTTTTCTTTCATATAATTTATACCCGCCCACATTGCTTTAGCCTTTGCCATGTTGTTTATTTCCTTGCCCTAGCCTCTATTGTATCAAGCCACAAAATTACCTTGATGATCTCTAATTATTTCCCCACCCCCACCAGACCAGGATTACCCTTTGAACACCCATCAAAATTACATTTTATCCATCCCAGGTCCAAAGGTATCCAAAAAGTACTCCTTCTGATAAGCTTGTACTCCTTTGTTAAAAGGCTTTAGTATGTGAAATATCAGCTTAAGAAGAGGAATAGAGGGTGCTTTGGAAATCTTTTCTGGCTAAATCGGAAGCCCAAAAAACGGTCGAGATCATCACCAGGAAAAATAGAGATCATGGGCCTACTAAGGACTCTCATAAAGCAGACATGGAAGATTTGAAGGAGCTTGCGGAATGGTAATTACAAGAAGAAACTTATTGGAAAAAAAAGTCATGCATTAACTAGCTATAGGAGGGAGATAGGAATATGAATTTCTTCTTCAATTCAATTAAGGCCAAAAGGCATGGGAATATGATATCTTCACTTGTGACTTCATAGGGAGTTTATCTATCTTCTTTAGAGATATCTATAACAAGGTTATCCAGTAATTATCATCTCTGTTTAAGGAAGAATCTCTTGATGCAATGGTAGAGGAGAACCTTATTATAGAGTGCATTCCTTCAATTGTTCCTATTGAGATGAATGTGATGCTAATTAATCCCATAACTTTGGATGAATTGGAGAGTATTGTGATTTAGATGAGAAAAGGTAAAGCCCCATGTCCTGATGGTTTTTTGATTGAATTCTTTCAAGAATTTTTGGAGGTCATCAAATATGATTTATTGGAGATAGTACAAGAGTCACAGAGAAACAAGCAAATGTTGAGAGCAATGAACTCCACATTTCTTATGCTCATTCCCAAGAAAGAATGGGATAATTACTTGGATATTTTTAGGCTTATTTCCCTCTACAACATGGTTTACAAAATCATAACTCAGTTAATTATTCAAAGACTCAAGCCATGGCTCAGTAGATTTATTTTTGAGGGGCAGGAAGGATTTATTACTGGCAATTTTTTTTTGGATGGGGTAGTTATTGCAGATAAGGCCATTTATTCCATAGAGAGTTCCAAGCAGAAGGCTATGTTCATCAATTTGGACATGACCAAAGCCTATAACTGAGTTAAATGATATTTTATTCAAAAATTCCTTCTAGTGTTTGGTTTTGGTTTCGACTAGGTCAATTGGGTGATTAGTTGTGTTACTACTACTTCATATTATGTTCTAATTAATAGTGAGCCCTCAAGTCTTTTTGGTGCTTCACGGGGCTTTCAGTAGGGAGACCCTCTGTCACCTTATTTATTCATTCTAATGGCAGAGGGCCTTGGTAGAATTATAAAGTCACATGTGAGGCAAGAATTGATTCATGGATAGAGGTGGGATGATAACCTAGAAGCCCAATCTCACTTAATTTATGGATGATATAGTGTTGTTTGGGATATCCAAAATTAGGGAAGTTGTTAATCTTATATTTTCTTCAACACCCCTCCTAGAATTCAGTCTAGAATTGCTCAAATCCTCAAATTCCAAATTGGAGAGTTGCCCTTTGTCTATCTGGGAATCCCTCTCTTTGTTGGTCCCTTACCTGGGGGGACCTGACAATCTATTCTTGATAAGTTCCATGGAAGAGTTAGTCATTGGAATGTCAAGTGGCTATCCTTTGCAAGCAGAGTGTTACTATTGAAATCAGTGGTGCAATCTATTCCAATTTATAGGTGTATGGTTCAAATGGATCCTTTAAGTTTTGTGAAGCAATTGGATACTTTGTCTAGAAAATTTCTTTGGGTAGTAGTCTTGAATTCATGAAGTGGAGTTTGAGGAAGTGGGAGACTATTTATAGATCGAAGCAGGAGGGTGGTCTTGGTCTGAGGTAGGCTATTCTCATGGGTCAGGCCCTAGCTACTAAATTATACTAGTGATGGTGCTCCAATTATGATCAATCTTGGGCCAAGATTCTCACCTACAAATATCTAGGGGGAGTGTCAAGTGAAGATGTACCTAGGATCAACTTAGCTAGGAAGGGTTCTATGATTTGGGATACTCTTAAGAGGGGTGCTAAATTAATTTAGTAGGGTTTATTTTGGATCTATAATAGGGGTAGAAGGCCCTATTCTGATTTGATTCATGGGATGGATTCCCTCCTATAATTTCCATGTATCTACACTTACAAACATTATGTATTAATTTCTTGGAAGTTGGATGGTCTAGGGTGGAGGACTTCAAGGAAAGTAGGAACTTGGGGAAGGTGAATGTGTTTTAGTGGAAGGACCCCTCAATTTTTTTGTCGAGTGGTTCTATGGAGGATCAAGCAGAGTTAGCATGTATCTTTGTAGGAATAACTTGTAGCTCTTTGGTGACTAGTGATATCTTAGTTTAGGGATTGGACCAGAGAGAGGTGTACTCAGTGGCCTCTAGATACCAAGCTCTAGATAGGCAGAAATATGGGGGAGATGAAGTCCATTGGTGGAAGAATGTGTGGAACAAGTATGTTTGGCCCAAATGTAATTTTTTCATATGATTAGTTTCATGTAATAGATGTCTCACCTAGGAAAATTTGTGCAAGAGAGGGTTCCAGGGTCCTATATGTGTTCTTTGTGTAAATGAAGAGGACACAACCTATCAAATTTTTTTCCAGTGCTCTTTCTCGACGACCATTTGACATCTTTGGTGGATTTTTGGAAGCAAGCATGTGTGCATGCCTCCTCCCTTGTTGAGTTTTGGAGAAGTTTGGGAAGGATGCCAGCTAAGAGTTCTTTTCTTTAGGTGGCTTGGAATATTGGGCCTTCTTGCATCATTTGGAAAACTTGGCTGGAAAGGAACTATAGGATCTTTCAAGGAGGACAATTAGGAGTGCAATAGCTTTGGAAAAGTATTTTGGGAATGATCCAAGAGACTATCCAAGCTTAAGTGTGTGACAAATACCCTTTCAAAGCATGGGGAGGTGGAGCTGATGCAAAACCTTGGTCTTTCTGGGGGAGGTCTGGCTCCTACCTTGTCAAGGGGGATTCACCACCCCCAAAGGAAGACCTAGAGAGAGGGGAGATGGCCTCCTCCTCATATTGGTGTCTATAAGATCAACATTGATGGTTCCTCTAGAGGAAACCCTGGACCAACTATGGTTGGAGGAGTTGGTAAAGACTATCCAGGGGAAGTCTTGTTCTTATTTTCCCTATTTAAAGGACACTAGTCTAATAATCTTATGGAATCTTAGGCTATCCTTATCGCTTTGGAAATGGGATGTACTCTTGGTTGGAACAAAATTATTTGTGGCAGACTCTCAGATCTTGATTAACATGTCGAATAGGTGGGAGCTTGGTGGAGCTAATTGACAGTTGGAGTCAATGGTGCGCCAGATTCATCAAATTAGTAGTTCCTTGGATATATCTTATTTATCCATATCCTAAGAGAGGGGAATAAAGTGGCAGATTGTTTGGCTAAATGGGCATCTGAGTTTATGGGAGATTGGAGGGTTGATGGTTGGAAACACTTACCTATGCAATGTTCCCAAAGATTGGAGGATTTGATTATTGAGGATAGGATTTAATAAAGTGTGGTCAAGTGGGGCATTTCTTTGGCTTTGCTATTGTATGGTCTTGTTTGGGTTGGTTGCTTGGGATGGGTGGGCCCCTCTTGGATGGGGTTGTATTTTTGAGATTTGTATTGTTGCTTTTCTAATCTAATAAATTTTTACCCCCTTTTTTGGGGAAAAAAAGGTAATGATGGGGATTGATTAGGATAATGTATTTGGCCAAATTTTACGCAATATGTGACATTTTACACATTAGTCAATGCATAAAAATAAGTCATTCATTATAATCCACAACATTAAAAAACTTAGATATATAATTTTACCACTAAATTACCCTAATGCAAATTTTTTATTTAGATCAAAGTTTTCATTTGTAGATTGGTGAAAGTTAATATATAGATAACAACAATTAAGAGAATGACACTAGCACATTACCAAGGCACTTGTATTTCAAAATTTACTTTTAGATTGATAAAGCATAGTGAATATAAGTGCCAATACACTAAAAAAAAGTGACAACACATTAATCTGAAGACTTATATTTTAAATTTTTCTTTTATATAAACAAAACAAATAATATGTATAATATTTAAAATTTAAAGAAATTAATATATTCTGTAAATTTGACCCATTTCTTTTTATATCTATTTATTAAATAAAATGTTTGATTTTCAAACTTTTTAAATATATAAGATTATATATTTGTTAATAGAATCATATGATTTTTATTATTAATTTTATAATATTAATAACAAGTAAAATTAATATAAGTAATTATAGATATAAAACAATCTATTATAAAAACTTATTATTTTATTTTGTCAATAATGCATCCTATTAAATTTGCTACCATGTGTTCACCTTCAATATAGAATCATGAATCTCTTCTAAATACTTGAGAAATATGGATAAGTTTAATAAATAAATATTATGATTAAAACATGTTATAAAATATTCAGTGGATTACTGAAACTGGGCATCCCATAAACTTCCATCAATCAAGAAAAAAACCTAAGAGAAAAAAACTTAATACATAATTCTTTGATTACCAATCCTTAAGCTCAAGATGGAATGCTCAACACCTAATTAAACTTAATACAATTTTCAACACAAAAACTGTAATGCTCAATTAGACATTCATTTAATTTCTACTGACAAATTCCTAAAAGTTCATTAGAAGGCTAACTTTCTTGGACCTGCATTTAAATGCCATCAGCAACCATAGACCACATAAAGTACAGTAGAGTTTATTTGAGTTTAATGTGAGAATAAAAATCTTCCAACTTGTTACTGTTGTTGAACTGAGAATAGATAAATCTAGTATTCAAGCATTTATTTGTGGCTTTTAATGATCATAAAAATGAATGTTCCATTAGGTGATGCTTATCTACATTTACTTAATGATAGTAAGATTGAGATTTACCACCTCAAATTCTTAATGAAATTCAATTATCATCTTTCTCTTGGTATCTTTTTAATTATGTCATTTCTTATTTAATTTAATATTTATTTTGCTAGAATGTTTTTCATTGGATAAGTAGGGTTTTGAAAAGATTCAGAATCTTTACAAAGAGAAAGATAAATTGTAATAATATATAGATAAGTGACATTTATTCTTGTGTTCGATTTGATTTATGGCTTGATTCGTATTTATTTTTATTTTACATTTATTTTCATTCACTATTTATTTGTCATTATTGCACCTTAATTCTCACTTACTTCCACACCTTTACTCTCTCCCTTGAGATTATTGTATTATCCTTATGCATTATTTTTGAGTTGTGTAGAATTGATCTAGTTCAATCTCACACCACCACTATCACAACATTTAAATAGCATCAAGATAACATCCACCAAGAGCCTCACTTTCAAAGCAATCACCAATTCCTCCACAACCCTCTGCAAACAAAGTTGATATTTGGAATAATCAAGATTTTCTAAGAAATAATCAAAATGAACCTTAGCCTAATGGATGATATCCTCAATATCATCATGGAGGAAGTAGGAATAGGTCAATGTGGAAAGCATCAAGGTGGAAAAGAGAGATTGAGTCGTGTCAAACACATTCCAACACCCACATGTATAACCAAGATCAAGTGACATTTTTGTCATAGTAGAATAGAAACCAACAACCAAGGTACCATCCATTTCCTTTGCTAAATCCCAAAACCTAATCACCCACTACCTAAGGTTGAGATTTTGACTTTCCTTATCAAAAGACTCCATAAATCCAACCATCATTTCTTCACCAGACTCCTCTAGTACTTCCTCTATTTCGAGGGATTTTTCACATTTTTCTCTCCATATCACTATCGCCCTTCCTTTTGCTTGCACCCTTGGCACCAAACCTGGGAGTCATCAACAAGAAGCTAGCCACAATGTAGGGAAACAAAACTATTATATGGATAAACAAACCCAAGATAATAAATATCGATGCATAGAGGGACTTCCCACTCAAGGCAATGAATTCCCACAGACCTCTACCATCATCACAATCATGTCCCCCAAACTCCCACCACTATAGCAAACCATTCATGAGTGACACATATGTATGTATGTATGTATGTATGTATGTATGTATGTATGTATGTATGTATGTATGTATGTATATGTATATACATGTATATATACATATCTATATATGTGTATATATAAACATCTATACATATGTTTATATAATGCTAAAAGATACAAACCACTGTATTAAATTTGTGGTGAAGATATCAATTTTATTTTAATAGTAAATTTGATATATATATATATATATATATATATATATATATATATATATATATATATATATATATATATATATATATATATATATTTATATCTCAAAAACGATGAATATATTTAAGATATCTACTAATTAATGTCAAGAGGCATTCTACAATAACAGTAAGGGGTGAAGTATAATGGTATGAATGCGTTAATAAAAACTCTTATATTTACCTTAAGTTTGACAGCCATTTACATGTCAAAATAATAATATTTAATAATAAACAAAATATTTTAAAAAACTTCAAATTGATATCTCTCAACATTTTTAAAAAATATATATTTAAAATATCATACTAATTAATATAATTATATTAATATCATACTAATTAATATAATTATATTAATATTATGAATAACAAATAAAATTAATATAAGTAATTTTTAAAATAATCTTTACAAAACTTATTCTCCTATTTTATCAATAATGCATCCCAATAAATTTGCATACAGACACCTATACATTCAATAGGGATGTTGCCCTTTATATCTATCCTGAATCTCTCCTGAATAATTAGAAAATATGAATAAGTTAACAAACAAATATTATGATTAAAACATGATATAAAATATTCAGTAAACTATCCCACAAACTTTCATCGATTAAGAAAAAGCCAAGAAATAAAAAGTTAATACATAATGCTTTTATTACCAGTCCTTAATGTTTTTATTAAACTTGGGTATTATATATCAATCCATTCCTGTAAATGCATAAAAGCTGTAATGCTCGAATAGACATTCATTTAATTTCTACTGACAAATTCCTAAATGTTCATTATAAGACTGACTTTCTGGGACCTTCATTTAAATGCCATCAGCAACAATAGACCACAGAAAGTACACTAGATTTTATTTGAGTTTACTGTGAGAATAAAAATCTTCCAGCCTCTTACTGTTGCTGAAATGAGAATGCATCAGAAGTACATAAATGTAGTATTCATACATTTATTTGTGGCTTTTATGATCATAAAAATGAATGTTCTATTAGGTGATGCTTATATCAGCATTTAGTTAATAACTGCAGGCTTGAAATTTGCCACCTATACTCTTAAATGAAACTCAAATACCACCATCAAACTTTATTAAGGTTTTTTATACTCTTTTATTTATGTCATTATTTTGGTAGAATGTTTAATCATAAATTATTTTGGATAAGCCACATTTATTCTTGTGTTCGGTTTGAGTTATGGTTTGATTTGTATTTATTTTTATTTTATATTTATTTGCATTCATTATTTATTTGTCATTATTGCACTTTCATTCGTAGTTACTTTCACATCTTTAATCTCGATCTTGAGATTATTGTTTTATCCTTATGCTTTATTTTTGAGCGGCATAGGATTGATCTAATTCAATCTTGTACCTTTTCATACTAGTCTTTATGAGATGAATTAACACATTTGTATATGATGTGTTCATATGTCATAGTACTAAATCCAAAGACATTCAATGTGTAATTAATTTATTTGCAAATTCAAGGAGAAAATTATTAAAGCAGATTTCAATTTTCGAAGGGTAATAAAGAATTAAAATAAATGTGTCATCATAGAGATCATTTGTATGTTTATGCATGTTATCTTTGATATTTCTCATCACCGTTGATTTAGCTTGCTAAAGTGGTTTGGTCTAAGAGAACTTGTTCATCTATCAAGTTGACAAATTCCTATATGGTATCCTAAATAGTGGAAAATGCATTCAACATGACATCAAGAATGTTTTTTCTTCATCAATTCTAGAGCCAAGTACCCATAACTTCACATTTAATTTTCATACACTTATTGTAATTATTAGACCCAACTTTTATTTATATAATTAGGCTAAGATAATTTAGGAAAACTATTTATTTTTCTTACTTCTTGGTGAAACCAACTTATTCTACACCTCCTCGGGTTTTTCCTTACAATTTAATCCTCTAAATTAAGCTTTTTCAGATATTTCTTTTTAATCTTAGTTATATTTAAGTTTGATTAGGGCTCAATTATCATTTTTTATTGCTACTTAATATCTTTATCTTTCTAGTTTTTGTACCTCATAGTACAACCTTGCTTTCATCTACCCTATCCAACCTTATTTTGTCTCTAGGGTTTAATGTTCAAATATGATTATTGATTGATTTTATATTTTATATCAGCCCTTATCTCATTCACATATTAGTTATCCATTTGAATAGTAGGGTTTTAACCTTTTATAGTTGATCTGTATTCAAATCCCTACCCATCCAACCATGAAATTTGGTTGTTTTTTTCATTTAACTCTTAGATGAAAGGTGGAGAAACCGGATGAGGATGTAGAGCCCATCCATCACTCTACTCATAATAAATTTAACATTAAATGGTCCTCTTGAGAAAAGAAACCTTTAGTTGATTTGGGGCCATGTTCAAGGAAGTGTTATAGGATGTGTGGTTTCTTCCTTAGAGTTATTTGCCTATGAAGGAAAAAACATAAATAATACAGATGGGTGGATCAATAAAACAATAAATATACATCAAGGCCAACTTGAACAAGCTACCAAATATATTTTCCTAGAAGATAGCACTTGATTTTGGGGACATGAAGGAAAGGAGACATATACTAGCCAAAATTTTGAGTTTGAAATATTTCAACATTATTGGAATAATGTTGATTAATTTGGATAAATTTGTTTAGGCTCTTGATAAAGGGTTGTTTATATTTGACTTGTATTATCCAATGTGAATAATAGCTAAGTGGAAGGAAAGCAGAGTGTGGACACAACCTTCTTAATGCAAATATTCAGGAGAGAGTTGTAAAACTTTGTTTCAAATCTTTTAAGGATTATAGTTTCATTTAAGATTGCACATTCATTTAAGTTATTTTCCAAATTTAAGCATTAAGCCATAAGACACAAAATTTATGTGGAAACAACCTTTCAGGAAAAAAACCCACACACCAAAGCCTATATCAATTGTATTACAATGAAAACAATTACAATATAACTTTCAGAGTCTATTCTCTTGCAGGTGTTAATACTTTGTGATACAAAGTCTAAAGTGAATTTGATAGCATAATGATATCTCAAAAAATTATAATCAATCTCATGCAATGCACTAAGGCATTAACATATTTATTTTACTCATACATGGGCACCCAAGATCATCAAGTGTCATTCCCACAGTCTCTACATGTATGCAAACTGGAATGAACAACATGCATGAGTTCTTAGTTACCCGAAAATAAACCAACTCAAAATGCAACAACATGCAACCACATGCAAGGCGTGCAACTTCCAAAATCAAGCAACCTCACATGTAAAAGTACCCATAGAGAAAATATAGCTTCACTGCTAAAATAGAACTTATCTTTGACTCCTAGTCACTTTCAGTGACAACTCAGTCTCCATTTAGAAACATTCCTTTTCAAGTACGAGTCAACTCTTCAAACCATGGCACATGGCATCATGGCACACCTCCTTGAATAATTCACAATTTAAAATTCAAAAATGAGCATCTAGGTGACAAGTGTCACTCTCCAATGCTTCCCTTTCTCCAAAGAAGGAATGTGCTCACAAGCGAGCCCCACCAAGTGCTAACTTGCAAAATAGAATGCAACATGTCAACATGGCACATATTTTAGAGGTTTAAACATTTTCCTCTTCCCAAAGGAGTTCCCATGTGATAAGTGTCACATTCTCTCACTTTGCATCTTGTATGTAGGAAGCCAACTCACTATTGGGTCTAACAAAGTGCCTTAGCAACTTAGAAACTTATATTTTTGTATTTAATAAATTAAATCAGCAACATAGGGGAAAATAAATAAATAATTTTATCACGGTACTCTCCAATGTTGAGACACCTTAATCCCAACACTAAGGCCTTATGAAAAGGGAAGGCACCTTTGAGAGTTCCAACTAGTATCCCTCTCTACATTGATTCTTTGAGATGGCTTTTGTTGTTGCAACAAGAACTAGATAAAAAAATATCTCTAAAGAAGATATGAGTGTGAAAAAATATAGGAACTTATGAGGTCCTATTGGGAAACATTTATTGAGTTCACTCGTAGTTCTAGGGGAGCTTACAAAAATTTGGAACCTTATGACATTGAAGCACCATTTACTCATTCTCCTTGCTTTCAAAACACACATAATGTAGATATAATGTATATATTTTTCATTATACTTGGAACATTATTGGGCTATTACATTTTAGAAAATTGATTATCCTTAGGGCACATGCTAATTTAAACAAATGATCTCTTTCTTATGTGCAAATTATGTTTCCTTGCTAGTATTTTTTAAATGAAATTAATGAGTGAATCCATGGATTACAAAGTACATATTATACTTGATTATATCTTAATATAAAATTTAATTAATTTTTTTCCATTTCTATATTTAGTCAATGCTAGCAACAACTAGAACCTAAAAAATGGTTCCCATCAAGTGCAAATGATATTTTTGGGAAGTTGATAATTTATTAAGAATAAATAAATTGGTTGATATGGTAGGGCATTGATCGAGGACACTAGATCTTCCCAAGTATCACTCAGGAGAAGTGGCAAATGCTTTAAGAAACCAACATTGGAGGTGAATTTTATGAAAGGATAAAATGTGAAATATTTGCACTTGATCAAGGTTACATCAATCTTTATTTTCAAAGTAGTAGAGGGACTCAGAACTTTAAGAAAATCATTTTCCTTAGCATTGTTCGACTACTCTTGTAGAGTAGTCATATCTTCTACTTCCTTAGATAATACCTCTTAGTAGGATTCCACTATGTAGAGGGAAATATAAACCCGATCCCAATGAGATGGAAGAGATTTGTCAATTAAAATTCTATCATAAATTGAGAATTATCCTTAATTTTCTTATTTTAACTTTAATATTTCCAAGCAAGAATCAATATAGTCAATGTAGCAAAACACTTGGGTGACCAATTTGGCTAACTCAAAGCAATTAAGGATCCAAAAATAATTTATTCCTAATTTGAAGCATGTTGCAATGGATAAATCAAGTCATTTATCTTTCCTTGCCAATCAAAACATTGTACTTTCAAGGTCAGAAGTATTGATTGATTTGATTTTTTTTTCCAAATATCATCTTCAACCAAGAAACACTCAAATAGTATCCTTGTATACTTATTGACTCTTATTTGGTTACGTAAGTAGATTTCATTCATGATTTGGGATGTATTTGATATGTACTTTGTATTTTTATACTTTTACTCTACTTCCGAAATATTCTTTTAGTGTGAGTTAATTGATGAATTTTACCCTGTTTTTATTTTCTTAAAATTGTTAAGGTCACTTTATTCTAAATATCTAAGTGGTTGTCTCAAAATTGAGTAACTACTATATATGAATAATTGGTATCCTACTTAGGGATCTCGGTTCCATGCTTCTATTTCTTAATTTGGTTAGATAATCAGAGGTCATTGAGCAAGGTCACTAGAGCTTCAAATGTATCAACCTTGAGGAGTGAAAACTAATTTAAGAGACCAATCCTTGAGGCAAGGTTGATTGAAGTAAAGAACTTAAAATCTTACAAATCAACGAAGGTTGCATCATCTTTATTCCCAAAGTAATCAAGGGACTTAAAACATTGAAAAAATGTTTTTTTCTTGGGATTGGTGGATTGGTCGTGTAGATTAATCATATCTTATACTTTCTTAAATAATGCCATTTGGTAGGCTCCCACAATGTAGATGGAATGATAGATGTCATTCCAATGGGATGGGAGATCTTTTTTCAATTAAAACTCTAGATTCAATTAAGAATCTTCTATGTTATCCTATGCTAGCTTCAAGATTTTCAAGTAGGAATCAATCTACTCAATGTATCTAAAAACTTGGGTGATTGATTTAGCTATATTGAAGCAATATAGGATGCCAAAACTAATTAATACATAGCTTGAAGCATGTTAGAGTGGATAAATCATTTCATTTTCCTCAATCTGCCAAGCATAACATTATGCTTTCAAGGTAGGAAGGAGTGCTTGAGCTTGTTTAATCCATTTTCGAAAATAATCTCATATCAAGAAATACTCAAATAGGAGCCTTATAAAAGTATTGTATCTTATTAGTAGGGTAAGTGGAGGTCACTCATTATTTAGTATGTAGTTTCTATGTACTCTATTTTTTATGATTTTCTTCTACTTTCCAAATTTTCTTTTAGTGTGTCGTTTTCTTTGATGAATTTACCTTATTTATTTCGATTTGATTCAAGTTTCTCAGTCATTTTCTTATAAATAGCTAAGTGATCTTCTTATAAGCGAGTATCTATTACATGTGAACCACTGATATCCTACTTATGAATCCTTTTCACGTGCTTCTCTTGTTCAATCTACTTATATAATCAAGTTATCTTAGCAATAGCTTGCTTTAATTTCTTCTTTGTCTCTTCCAAATTAGAGTACAAAACATTGTTGGCCTCCTAATGGAATTCAACAATACTCCTATATATAATTTCAATGGAAGTGGTCCCAACAAATAAATTATTTGGTCATATTTCCTTCATAGATTTCACTATGGTTGATATCAAGATTTCATAGTCTTGAGAAAAGAACTTGAATTGAAGATTTCATTGGGAGCCTAAGGCATTGTGGTTAGCTGAGTCAAAAAACCAATGGTCAGTGGTGGAGTTCGATGTGATGACTGATTGAAAGGGGTTAGAGAGGCAATTTGAAAGGGCGACTGAGGTGGCGTGAGGACTGGTGCAGCTTTTGCAACAGCAAAAATTGTTGGAGAGTTTTGAGGCGGGCGATGTTATTGTATAACACTTCTTTGTGTGGTAGAAGAAGAGACTTTAAAGTCTTTCTAACAGAAGATCACATGGGACGCCTGGCAACCGTCAATAATGGAGTCGTGGCTTTAAATAATGCAACGGCCTGTATAAAGTATTGATCAGCTTTTAAAAAGTCTTTTGAGTCTTCATAAAGGTGTCCAAATTGTATCTTCACTTCCTACAAAGAAGCTTTAGGCGCCTGAAAAGAAGCTCACGAACAGCAAAATAATCCCTGACACTTATGTGCATGGGATGGGGGGCGATTTATCTCCATGCCAAAGCCCTCTTATCACATGCAAAATGCAGATTGATATTGAATGAGATCAAATCAACGCCGCAAATAGGCAGATCAGCATCAAATATGAGCAGGTCAAGCTAGTAATTAGCAGGTCAAGCCAACAAATGAGCAGGTCAAGGCCAAATTTGCACCAAAAAAATAAAGAAAATTGCATATCGATTGCCAAGATTGCTCAAATTGTTGGTTGAATCCTTAAAATTGAACAAGAATTTGCAAATGAATGTCAAAATACTGAGAAAACAATCCGTGCAAGCAAACCAAGAATAAAACCGTCAACCTTAATGATGCCAAACAAAAATTAGATCATGCCTAAACTGAGATCAGTTTTGCATGCAAATCAAATTGCATGGAACTCTATACTAGGCTAGATTCAAGATTTTGGGAATAGTTTTGCTTGCATAGATTTGATACCATGTTTTGCTTTCCAAGATCATAAAGAAAAAACCAAGAAACTTCCATACTTGCACACAATAGCCTAATTGATATTATCAAGAGAATGATACAAGAGCTGATTTGAATGTACATAGTAACCTTGCTTATATAGGCAAGGTGGTGAAAGTAGTCAAGTTGAATACAATGACTAACTACCCCACAAAAGATGGAACGATTGTTGACTCACATGACAAGTGTTCTAGTGAGTGGAAAGTGACCATGCAAGAGATGTCTCACAAAGCGAGGACACTTGTCTCAACCACATGAGGTGAGACAAAATTGTAGAAGTCCCTAAGTGGAAGATTTAAGCAATGTGGATAGGAATCTATCTAGGTATGCCAAAAGTTAACTAATTTGATAAAATCACTATTTACACCAATAGTTATAACACATCATAAGGTATCTTTAATTGGAGATAATAGAGCCAAAATAGAGCACCCAAGTTGGGGAGCAGATTATGATGAGTTTATGATAGGTGAAAGGAATATGCTACTTTAAATATGTGGACTCAAAATGGGATTTAATCAATAGATTTTAAATGTCATACCTTGGGTGTTTTTAGTTCATGGTTTCGTAGTTATTATTTAATGGTTTCATTTATTGCTTCTCCTATTTATTAGGTGCTTGAGATGGAGGTTTCATAGTGAGTTTTGTAGGTGCTATTAAATGCTATTAAGATTACTCCAAATCTCTTGTTGGTGATATTCTAACAAATGCCTATACTTTAAAATTGTATTATAATTTTTTACTAATAAATAATACATTGAGTTACTATGGAGTGTTTGGTTTTTCTTTTAAAAGGGCTTTCCTTGCCTAAATCACCATGTTATGGTATGTTTTTTATGATTAGCTTTGTTTCACATATGTACTCTCATATATTAGTGTAGGAAGCATATTTCACACCTTTACTTCCTTTCAAAATTCATTCATGGTGGATTTTTAATATTTCTCTCTCCTATTTATGGTACCCACATTTAGTGGACCAAGGATTTGACCCCGCTACAAAATTATTATGGGTTTTGTTGAATGTTGATTGTCATTTCTTTGGGATAGTTATTGTTTATGCTTCCAATGGTGTTGTTGACTGATCTATTTTTTATTATTTTCATGTTGACTCATTACCTCTAGTTACATGGATCAAGTGTGGAGACTTTAATATGGTTGGGATGCTTATGACAAGTATGGTACCTTACCTACATGATGGACAACTAGCAATAGAGAAGCTTAATTTTCTATGCATAATAAACTAGGCCTTATTGATTACAATATTAGCTACCATAAAAATCAAATGGTGTGGTATACATGGAGTACCATTCATCCCCATTATGAATGGGTTCTTAAAAGACTCCATAGGACCATGATGTCAACTCAATTTTTTTCTCCTTTTCTAATTATCTTTCCTTGCTAGTTGAGCCTTTGATAGATGTTGTCCTTTCAAAATATTTTCTTATTAAATTCTACAATGAATGACAATTCACTATAGCCATGCCCAAAAAAATATAGTTTTTTAAATACCTCTTTATTGATTCATTAGCCTACCTTAGCATGTGTATGACATGTCTAGAATACTAGCTAGATAGATTGGTGGAATGATGAAATTAAATCCACCTCCAATTTTTTACACATATGTGGGCACTAAATAACTAGGTTTCATTTCTAGGCTTATTAATCCATTATTATAAAGCTCCTCTAAGGCACTACTAGGCTTGAAACCTAGCCATTTACTCCTATACAATTTTATGTTGTGAGACTCTATTGATAAAAAGAGATTGCAAATAACCATTTTACTAGAGGAACTTAAATCAAGGCTCACATACACTGGATCAAAGTTAGAGATAGAGTCTCCAAGGAGTGTCCTTTCTAAGAGCTTGTCATTCTTCTTAGGCAATCAAACACATCAAAGAATGGCTCCTAGAGGAACTTCCTATCATTTCCCAAGCTTTTGTTCAACACTATGAACAATTTTTCAAAGCTGAGGAGTTATCCAAGGCTAAAGTGATGCAATGCTCTTTAACAATGCATTCAAGTGACCCCTTGCAAGGTGTCTCCTTCTCATAGAGCCTTGTGCTAATGCCTTATCACCTAGGAGGACCTTTTGTGAGGTTTCTTTTTTAATGGCTAACGATAAATCCTTTTGATGTGATGGATTTCCATACAAATTATATAAATCTCTTAAGATATGGTTGGTAATGATAGTTATAGAGTTTATCTGGAAGCTAATAATTTAAAATAATCAATAAATATAATTAAAAAATAAAATATGAGATTCATATCTAAGAGTGAAGATCTTGAGGATATCTACAATTAATGGCCAACCACCTTTCTTAGTGTTTCCAACAAGACCATTGCCTAGGCTCTTTCTCTCAAGTTACACTATTTCCTCCCTTTAAGTTTTTGTCTAGAGAAAATTGGGCTTATTAATTCTATATCCACATTCTTGATAATGCCATTGTTGTTTGGGAGGGAACGAAATGGGATAGATGTTCTCAACAACAAACCATATTTGTTAATATTGATTTTTCTAAAACCTATGATTGCATATAATGGCCCTTCATTCTTGTCATGCTCTAGGCCTTAGATTATGGTCCCAAATTCCTAAGATTTGTTGAAATGCTCTTTTTTTATGCTTATGATTGTATCACTATCAATGGACATTAGTCCTCCCTATTTCAAATTTTTCAATCCATATTGCAAGAATGCTCTCTTGCTCCTACTTTATGTGTTTGGGTTGCTAAAGGCTTTAGATATTTTTTTGGCTCAGGTTGTGACATAGAACTTGGTGAAAGGTATCACTCTTCCCATTTCTTATTATTAGCTAGTTAATGGTCATCTCATTGATGATTCCTTTCTCATTCTTTAGGAGGTTGAAAGTAATGTCAATTGAGCTCTTAAATGTCTCGATAAATTTTACTTAGCTTCTAGTTCAAGTATTCAATAATAGAAAACTTAGTGCTATAAGCAATCATCTTACTTTACTCAACATGGCTTAATTATTTTAGGTGTAAATGGATTGATCATGGAGAATTGTTCAAATTTTTAGACATTCCATTTTCCTTTTATGCTTCTTCCTCTACCCTATGGAAAGTTGGCAAATCAATCAAGTCAAAAAACTTGTCATATTGGATTACTAAGCTTCTCTCTTGTAGGTAAATTCTAGGTTTGTTCTAAAGTTCTTGAAGGCACCCATGTTTACTATTCCTCATGTCGTGTGCATTCTAAGGCATCTTATCAAAAGCTTTAATTTTTTCTTAGATGTTTTCTATGGTTCTCTTTAGACCAAGGTAAATTCTTTCATTGAGTTGCCTAGGAATTTTTTTGTTGCCTCCCTCATGAATTTAGAGGACTTGGTCTCATAGATGTATAATAAAAAGGAACAACACTATGTGCCAATGGATAATGAAAGCCCTTGAGGGTAGCTTGAAAAAATATTATTTATCAGTGTATCTCTTCTATTGTGTCTTATGGGTGTAAATCCTAGAGAAATCTTAGTCTCCATAGTATCCTCATCATGAAGGACCATATTCAGTTCTAGGGAAGTTTTCTCCTCAAAAGTATATGGAATGCTTAGGAGGTTGTTAAGTCATGGCTTGTTTGGAATGAAAATGGCTTCAAGACTACTTTGTTTTTCAATCAACAATCTCTCTGACAATCTCCTATGATCACTTGCCAGAACATAATTTTACTATGTGAGTGCTTTGAAATTGTTTAACAAGGCACCAAGACACTCCCAAATCTTTTTTCAAGAACCACCAAAAACAACCAATCAATAAAAAATGTCTTAAACCTCTTATATATAGTTTTTTAAGGTGTTCTTCAATAAATAAGTGAAAGCTTCAAAATAACAATCAATGTTGGAATCTTTCCATATCAATGAAAACCAAAAAAATTGCAGGGAATATCTATCCATTGACGATGGATACCACCCCTAGAATCCAGTCTCCTCGATCTTCTCCCAACAAGTAGGAAAATATATGCAAGTTGACAAACAAAATATAGTTATTCAATAGAATATAATATTAAATGTCACATCAACAGGATACAACAGCAATGTCCAGGCAACTTACAGGACACACAATAATTCAAGTATTTCTGGAAACACTTTATGATTTCATTCCCTGAACCTACAGTCTGGCTGAATAAGCCCCACATTTCGGATAGGGCATGACCCACAAGGAAGCTTCAATTCAATTACACCACTTGAACAAGAACCAAATTTTTTATTTTTTAAGCAATATGTAATCCAGTAGTCAAACTTCAATTATTTGATTTGATTTTGAGTAGTTAAGGCTGAGCATATAAAGTTTAAACTTTGGCTGGTAATAATGTTTTTAATAGAAGATATAGAGAGGAAAAAGTGGATTTTTTTTATTCATATTTATTTTGAGTGGAGTTGCAAAATAATGTTTTTATGTTTAATTGAATTATGCATATAAATTTATTAAAATATGAAATCTATTAATTTTTAATTCATGTTAATTTTGATGAGATGAATCTATTTTATTTTGTATCTATTTTATTGTAGATCAGACTGTCATATATACAGTTGTATTTCACAAATTCAAGCTATTTTTTCCATTTTTCTGAGTTGATATTTTAAAGAAAAAATTGATTGTTATTTGTTGATCTTAATTGGCCCTTAAAATATCATATTTAAATAGAAGTCATAAGATAAAATTGTTGAATTATCTTATTGATCACTAATCATAACACTCGAGAATCCTTAATGAATGGTTCATAAGGTACAACACTTGCTGAAAGTTTTGCAAATGAGGTTGCAAGCTAAGTGAGCTTAATCTTAGGGAAAAACTGTGGTTAAGCGTGCTTGAGCTGGAGTAGTACTGGATGGGTGACCTCTTTGGAAGGCCCAGTGCTTCACCTCTGTGAGCATCACCTAGATGCAATGAGCGCTAAGTGGACCATTCACTATCATGAGAGATGGGTTTTTGTGAAACATCACTCATGAAACATGGGTCAATGAGTTTGACTCGTAAAACTACACGGTTGAATCCTGATAGCAATATCACAACTTGAAACACTGCGGAAAATACCTCCTCCTTATCACTTGAGAATCATTACAAAGAATTGTATCAACATCTTGCATTACAACTACTACACTTCACATTATTTAAACTTCTAGATATTTTCTTTTCTCTTACTTCAAATTTATATAATGCTCAACAAAGATTTAGTGATTTTAAAAAGGAATACAATTTCTCATTCACCATAACAAACTTTTAAAAATACTTTTTAGCACCAAATCCTCAAAACAAATATTTTCTCCACCAAACAAAATTCATGAATTTCCCTAATATAAGACAAAACCATGACAGAAAACAGTGACAGCACTCAAAACTGATTCACATGCAATTCTATCCAAATAAAAAGCAACGTTCATATGAGTCTATAATAATGTATATAATAATTTGTATTGCATAGTAGTCTGCTTGTTAACAGGCAATCATTTTAAGAACATGTTTATTGACTTCAAACATTTTATGAAATAGTATTTTATATTTTTTTTTTCAATCTTTTATCAACCTATGTTTTATTTTTTATTTTTTTAAACTTGTCTACAAGAATAAAAACTGAGCAGTTGAATCCCCAAAAACGTCATATAATTGTTAAGCTCTTCAAACTTCAATAATTCAAATTTGTTAAACAGAAAAGCTTTTAAAGAAAGACAGCATAGAGTTTTGAAAAAAGTGAATTCATATAAAATTGCAGGAGTAAGATAAGCTGTTGTGATCCTTATAAGCTTTAACATTATAAATGATTAATGACGGACACCACTGTTTTCAAATTTCAGATAAATCTGAACTGAAAGTTGTTATTGGTGAATGACAGAAAAACTCGACCGAAGGTATAAAAAAAAATTAAAAAATGCGGTGAGCGTGGATCGAACACGCGACCTTCAGATCTTCAGTCTGACGCTCTCCCAACTGAGCTATCCCCGCTATGCGATTGACTTCGATACAGAAACTTATTCACTAAAATACATGAACACAAATACCATTAACAATGGGCAAATTTGACTATTAAACGTATAATTAATGAGAAAAAAATCAACTTATAAGTACCATCCATGTTAGATATGTACAAATTGATATTTCAATCTATTGTAGTACAATTGATATAGATCTAATAGTAGATTTCAAATTTAGAACACATAGCGTGCATTACATTAGAATATTCTTTATCACCACACAAAGTAAGAGCATATTTATTTGTCAATTTGAGCATTATTTTCAATACTTCTCTAAACTCAACTCCCTCATCTAGGCTAATTGTTATATTGATTGCATTATTTAATTTATTAGCCTAGATATTTATTATACATTAAGCTTTTTATTTCCATGCATAAATTGGTGAACCCAAACTATTAAACCAATCTATTTCCCTTTGATTTTATTTTTCTACTTTATTTTTAAAAAATTAAAATAAATTAATTTTGTATTAGATCTAAAATTATCTAGGTTTGCATTATCTTTTAATTGTTTTATGTTTTTCTTGTATGCTAAGGTCTTAGAATTACCATCCACTTTCCCTAGGGAGAAGTCCAACAGTAAATCCTATAATGACCTTGAATCAAGTTGAGGAATTATGATTGAAGATTTAAGTACTTCCACTTAACTAAATGAGGAGGAAGTTCTTGAGCATGATGCTCAGGTTGAACATATGGATAAACAAGATTTAATTCTTACTATATAAATGTTTACATTAGATTTTCACTAATTTGAGTAATGATGTTAATCCTTCAAATTTGACTAACTTGTTAATGATTAAGCCTTATGGAATGGAAATATTAAAGGGTATAAGCCAAAGGATAAATTTATTAAACTCTTTAAATGATGTATCTTCCCTTTCCTTCATAGGCATCTTCATCTATTGTGCCTCTTTCCACATTCTCCCCTACAATAGCCATGTGACACGTTTCTTTTATTCCCTTCACTTATCACATATTTTCATAGTCCCCACCATTTTTAATCCTCTTGTTCTTCTTACTTTTCAACTTCCAATTATCTCAACTACCCCCCATGCCTTCTAGTGTTATTTTTCCACCTTCGTCCACTATCCCCCAACCAACCTACACTCCATGTATTATCTCTAATGGTTGAAAGCCATATTCCTATCATTACTCCTAATGTTTTTCATTCCACCCTTGATGCAAGAGAATACTTGGGCTTCCTGGAAGTTGGGCTTCATGGAAATTTTGCATTATTTTAAGGATAGCGGTTGTATGGTCAATCTATGATAGAGAAAGTTAGGGAATTTTATTATAGTTTGAAATTGGATTTCACAATTTTAAGTATAGTTTGAATTATTATTGTAGAATTTGATGTTAATGTTTGAGGTGATTTGGGTGAGTAAAAGATTATAAATTGGCTTGAGAGTGTCTATAGGTAGATACTTGTGTACAATTGTGTTTTTCTATTGACAATTGGTTATTTGGATTTTGCACCAATAAAGGAAAATTTGTAATGATTTAATTAACTATTGAGGGTCTATGTGTTGTATCACATTGAGGTTCTCCACCATTTTACCATTTTAATTTCTAAGTATATTATTTCTGGAAAATGACTCGTTACATGTGGTATTGGGATTTAAGTCATCCTATGGCCAATGCAAATCATTGGAAAAACTTGTAGATGTTATATATATTGGGTTTTGGATCCAAAGAAACCAAGTGAGGAGGTATAATAGAAGCAACATGAGACAATGTGGTTTGAGATGGAATCTATGAGAAAATAAAAAGGACTATGACATGGAGTGCAATCTCGAGGGAGATAACAATATAGCATAGTGGAGTTCATTAGTGTAGTGTATAATTATGAGGTTATTTTGTAGTGTAATCTATATTTTAAGTTTTCATAGTATGTGTAATGAAATTATTGTGGCCTTACATGTAAGAGGGCCCATTCAGTAAAGTGAGAAGTCATAATCTTGGTGATAATCATGTAAACTTAAATAAATAAGAATGTGTTGTTTTCAATGAGATCTTTGCATTATGTGTATATTTTTATGTTAGGTTGCATGGTTTGATAGTCCTTCATTGGACCTCATTGTACCCTCTAATTGTGACTACATCAACCCTAGATGCAATCTTTAAAATACTTGATGAAATGAAGAGGAAAGTTGATACTATGCCCCTTAAAAATAGAATGGACATCATAAGTGAAATCAAGTTTACTCCACTTTCATATGATTATCTTTTGTATCCATTTCTTCTTTTTTTTTGGCTTCTCATTTTGAGATGTATAATGGTAAAGGGGGGCATGATTCATTAGAGGTTATTTAATGCAATTTATTTCCTTTATGTTTATGATGATAATCTTATGGATAAAATCTTTCCTAGAACTTTAAAGGATTATGCAATTGAATAGATTTATTACCTTCCTTATGGTTTGATCCATTCCTTAATTTGATAGAGCACATTCTTTCATTCCATGATGCTAATGTTGGATTAAATGTTAAAAGTTTAAATTTAGTGTAATGCAAGGAATGTTTAATGAGAAGATTCATGATTATGTTCTTAGATTTTAATCATTGACAATAAATATACATTACCAAATTCTTGATAATGAACTAAAAAATATACATTTTAAATCACATAAATGTGGATGTAAAAATGTCTATTATATGGGATACAAAACCTTTTAAACAAAAAATTCATAGTTTCGTTCAAAATTTTAAATGAACATGTAGTTTGTTTACATTTAAAGCTTTATAATACTAACTTTGTTACAAAAAGATAAATGCATTTATCTTACAATATTAATTTGATTTAAAAAATTAAGCAAATTAATATATTCCACGTCAATAAGAAGTTTCCAAAATATATAGTATCCAAAAATAACATTTACAAGAATATCCTAAATATATGTCCAAAATATTGTCAATCAATAAAATATTTACAATATATCTAAAGACTACAATTCAAAGATATCCATGTCCTTGTTGACTTGTGGAAAAATTGAATGTCATTTGGATTTGATGTGCACTCAAAAATCTCAATCAATAGCCTTTGGTAGTAGAAACTATATGTATCTATTAGCTACAAGTCGCCTATAGCATTTGCTACAAGCATCAACTGATAATTCCTTTCCACTAGTAAACGCTATATTTATCTTCTTTTTTACTTTACAATCTTCCCAAAATGTCATGTTTATAATAAAAACATAGTGCACATCCTCAAGTAATAAAAACGTATATCTTAAGAACTTAGGTCAAGTGAAAAAATTAATTAATTGGTGAAATAATGGATGAGAATTTCCTTGAGGCTAGTGATAGCCCTTATCTTATGTATCTAACATGTTATGAATAATCTTTTGTATATCTCCATATTGCTATTTTTTTCTAGCCTAGCGCACATTTCCAAATGATGGAATGGTGCCACTCAAGGTCAATCCACTAGATACGTTTTTCCTTTGTCCCTTATAATAGCTAGCTGAAATTTTGGATAACCTAAGAGATATTTTCTTTTCAATATTGATGGGAGCTCATCTAATTGATCCTTACAATGAACTCTACTATTAGGGTTATGAAATAGCATTCATTCAATTACCTAAATCACTTTATCCTTGGTTGTCGAAACCATCTCTGTGGTGTCCATTTTATAAATAAATTTATAGATTATGCAACACTTCTATCACTAAATAATGTTCCCCTCTAATCATAATTTGTATATCTCTCTACATGTTGTCATACTTATACTTTTCCAACCATATAATTTGTACATGTCCTTGGATAGAAGAGAAAAATCCATTAATTTAAACATGGACACTACATACAAATTAGAGTTCTATTCTTTACCATCAACTAAAATAAAATAATGTAAATACATCTCGCATAATATATTTTTTTGTACTCTAACTTCACTCCATAAATAAACTCATAGAACGATACAAAGGTTTTTTTATGATCCTTCAATCATCGTTTGTACTTGAAACTTGCAAAACTTCTCCTAGATCCATGATGCATGCACTTGTAGATAGGACCTACACTATAACATTTTTGTGAAAATCATTGAAATAGTTTAAAGTTTGTTCTTCAAAACCTAGTTTTTCTATTTTAACTTTACATGATTTTATTTATCCTTTCTTAAGTGTTATAATTTTCCTTGTGATTGGCTATACAATACACCAATTGTGTTTTAATTTCTCCAACATTATCTCAAGTTCCCTTATAAGGGTTATTTCTTTGGCATTTATTTGTGTTCTAGTACCTTATAGTTATGTAGCATTATTTTAAGTGCCCTTATCTCCTCTTCTTTTTTCTTGATCATTTCATGGGCCTAATATAACTCCATTGGACTTGTAAGCTAGACTCAATAACCTATACTATACACACATTAGGTTCAATTTTCTTAATAACAAAATCCACATGTTCTTCTCCCTATTCTATTATGAATGTCTTGTCTACATGTATGTTTGGTTTAGGTTCTCCTACCAAAAAAAATATTTGCTAGGGTAGTTTCTACTTTATTTTCTCCATCACAAAGTCTTTTCCTACAAGTTTTCCTTTTTTCTTATTGCTCCATGACACCTTTTCCTCCAAAATTTCCACCTCAAAATCAAATTGGCCTTCTTTCTCTAATCCTATAACTAGTTTCCTAGCCACAATAGCCTCATAGGTAACCCTTTTTATGGGATTTTGTTTATGCTTCATCCTTAGATTTAGATTCTTATTTTAAAAGTATTCAACTCCACTTTCTACTATTTCCCACTATAGATATTGATTTTTGTGTAGTCTCTAAAGTAGGGACACTTGTAGAAGCTATAGATGTCCCTATATTCTTATATACCTCTATCATGACCAAGGGTAGGTTCATATTCTTCTACAACATCTTCCCCTTGTGTAAAGAAATTTGAAAGGAACACTTCACAAGTTAATTAGGGTTTCCTTCATCTCAATTCCTATATCACCACCGACTCAATTAACCCATGAAGTCCCAAGTATTTGGATTTCTTATTTTTCACTTCTAGAGGTCCATCTTTCTTATAAATTTAAATAAAAATATAAAACATTAATGATAACTTGATGTCTCAAATGCAACTTTATATAAAAATAAGAAATATATATATATATATATATACCTCTCCTCACAATTCATATACTAGATGAGAATATACACCACTTCCAATCATAGCGAGCTAGTAGAGAGGTCCATTGGATATTGTGAGCTAGTGTTATTTGGGTTAACTCTCCCAACTTCAAAAACCCCTTGCAAATATTTTACAAATTGATTCTACCAATAGGAAAATTGATGCAGGAGCATCCATAAAGTAGAGCAATCCTACACATCCAAAATATCATTTTTCTTTTTTGTCAAATTTTGGTATTATGTCATTTTCTATTTTCTTGTAGGCATGCAATTAATTCATCTTTTTCCCCTCTTTTGGAAATTCGTGTTGAATTCTTTTGGAAAAGTGGTTACAAGAGTTGAAGTTGCAAGTTTCAATTATTAAAATATTTTAATTTACAAAATTTCTTGGGAGCCAAAAACCATGTTGCATGTTTTTTTCCATTTTTGGGCTCTTATGTAACTCCTAAAATTTGAATTTATTGACCATTTGTGCTAGAATCTTCTAGGCGCTTGGGTGGAGGTAGTAGAATGAGGAGTGTTGGAAGAAAATTTTAGAAAACACATTGAATATTTTGCAAGAAGGACTGGCTAGAGGAATCCCACACCCAAATTGGAGAGGGATGGTTGCTCAAAAGTTGTGGTTGCAAAAAAAATCCCAACACCTAGAGAAGGAAGATATTAAATAGCAAAAAGTTTGAAGAGAAATAGGAAGAAAAAAGAGGAAGATTGTGAGAGGCAGTTTCAAGGCATCCAAGGAGGAATGAAGGAAATGTTGTTTTGATCATGCATGTAGCCAATTTGTTTGTCATTGAATCAATTTTGCAATGGTTGAAGGAATTCTTGCCTATAGGTGTGAAGTTTTTTGTGCTTGTTGGGAATTCTTGCTTGTAGATTTTATTCTAGTTTTGCTTATGGATTGCCTGTAGCATTGGTTGCTATTGTGCATGCACATTGGATGTAAAAATTAGATTATTCAATTTGAATGAAGCATATGTTGGTGATTTAAATCTATGGTTACAAGTTTACATTCTAAAACTTGGGTAATTTATCTTGGTTATGGTTTTTGGGCTGCAACAATGGAAAATACCATAGGATTCTCCATTATTGACCTGCATCAAATGGTATCAAAGCGGGTTTTTTTAATGTTGTCAAAATCTAGTTGTTGAAAGTGAGGAAAAGTGGGTTTTGTGGTGATTTTGGCATCAAATAAAGTATGTCATTATTGTTAGAAAAATAACATGAATGTGTATTTGTATAGATTAAGGTGGGATATTTCATTGTGGGGGTTTTTAGAGCAATTGGATGAGTTTTGTATATTCAAAGTGAATTCTGAAAAGTAGTATGTCACCAATTTTTAGTGCATTTTTGGAGCAGGGTTTGAAGAAGTTCAAAGAAAATGGCACATAGAGGACTGGGTAGAGGGAGAGCCCCATGAGGAGAAGAAAATCCAACGCTCATAGAGATGCTAGGAGGGATCACAGCAAGGCTAGAAGCCATAGAGACATCACAATGGAGAGGAGTTTCTGTTGAGGATGTTAGTGATGAGGAAGAGGAGGTTCTAGAAGTTGTAGTAGGGGGAGAAGAGGAACAAGAGGATAGATTTCTATTGGTGCTATCGAAATTGGGTAGTAAGCCAAGAATGGATCACCAAGCTACAATGGGAGTTTGAATCTAGAAGAACTTATTGACTGGATCTTAGAGATGGATAAATATTTTGATTTGGAATCCATAGAAGATGGGAAGAAGGTAAAATATTCTTGCACAAGGTTGAAAGGACATGCATCCATTGATAGACAAAGAAAAGGTAAGGAAAAAATAAAACCATGGGATAAAATGGTAATCAAGTTGAAATCTATTTTTTTGTCAGTTGATCATCATATGAGTTTATTTAAGAAGCTGTAAAACTTAAAACAAAGGGATTCAAGTGTCATGAAATACACTGAAGAGTTTTACAGGCTTGGAATATGATCCAAACATGTTGAGGATGATGAGGAAAAGGTGGAAAGGTATGTAAATGGCTTACGAGATTCCATTCAAGATGAACTTAGCTTAGTCCTCATGATAATAGTAAAAGAATCTTACCAATATGCCCTCAAAGAAGAAGAAAAGTTAACAAGACAACAAGGAAACTTCAAAGGTAGAGGATAAACCAACAAAGGAAGAGGGTAGCCAACAAGAGAAGAGGAACCAAGCTAGTCACAAGATAGTCCAAATACAAAGGATAAAGGATATTTTCCAAGGGGAAGAGGTGAGACTTCAAAAGGAAGGGGAGACTGGGGAAGAGGAAGAGGAGATTATGGGAGAGGAAGGGGATTTTTGAGGGTATGCTTCAACTATGGAGAGGTTGGTCACAGGGCCTTTCAGTTCCCACAAATACAAGAGATTAAAAAAATGAAAATTGGAAGAACATACCACAAATGTTGAAATGAAACAAAGCCAGTAGATTTGGAAGATGGAGAAGTCCTTATGTTGAAAAGAGTGCTTTTAAAACTAGAAAAGGAGCAACAAAATCTCGTACAAAGAAAGAGTTTGTTCAAAAATATTTATAAATTAAAGGGAAAGTGTTGCACAATAATTATGGACAGTGGTAGCATGCATAACTTGGTGTCACAGGAAATGGTTGAGAAGTCTAAGTTGGAAAAGATAGAGCATCCAAACCCATACAAGGTTACTTGGTTGCAAAAGGTCAATCAACTTTTGGCAAGTGAGCAATGCTTGGTAAGTTTTTAGATTGGTAATTATATAGATGAAGTTATGTGTGATGTGATGCCTATGGATGCATGTTATATCCTTTTAGGTAGACTGTGGAAATATGACCAGAAAGCTATGCATGATGGTGAAGCAAACACTTATACAATAACAAAGAATAAGAAGAAGTATGTTATGAACCCATTGAAGGATAAGGAAGAAGAGGTAGGAAGAAATACAAAGGTATGTATGATTTTATGTAAACAATTTTTGAAAGAGATAAAGAATGAAGAGGCATGTTTTGATTTGGCTCTTGACCAAAAGGAAGTTAGGACAACCATTTGTCTTGATGAAGGAGTTAAAAAGGAAGGGAAAATTGGAGTTGCATTGATGGAAGAAGAAGGAAGGAATCTTATTCAAGGGGAAAGGAAAGAAGAGAAGAAAAGGGTTGCAGCTGAAAAAATGTGTTTTTCAAGGCATAGAGGAAATCAAACATGAAGTTGCAGCAGTGAATCAAGAGGTAAAGTCTGAATTTTGTGGTTTCCATGATGAAGTCAATTTGCATAACATGAATAGGTATGAGAAATTGGAAAATGGTGTTGTAACAAAAGAGGATATTTCAAAGTTACTTGTTGGTGTATCACATTTTGTCAACATAATTCTTGAAGTTGATTTTTGTAAAGGTGTAGTGGTAAGAAAAGAAAAGGAAATGGCGAAGAGCTGCAATAAGAATACATAAATTAAAGAATGATGTGTTATTAATGTTGTAGATATGCAAGGAGAAGGTGAAAAGGAAATTGGTAAGGAAAGTGAAAAGAATTTTTTTATTCCTATGATGTTTATGACAATGAGCTCTATAGAGTTGTTGAGGATGACGAAAAGGAATGGAAAGATGGGGATAGTAAACCAAAATTCATGAAAGGAAGAAATAGGAGAAGAAAGTCAAAGAAAAAGAGAGGAAAGAAAATCAAGGAGACAACATGGGTTGCAACCTCAAAACTTCAAAGGCTTGGGATTTAAAATCCGGATGAATGTTCATGAGCTCTCGCTCATGGAACATTCTTTCTTACCCCGATTTTTTGAAGCATTCAGGAAGTAGAGCAATCCTACACATCCAAAATCTCATTTTCCTTTGTTGTCAATTTTTGGTGTTATGTCATTTTTTATTTTCTTGCAAGCATGTGATTAATTCATTTTTTCCCCTCTGGCAATTCAAGTTGAAGTCTTTTGGCAAAGTGGTCATAGGAGTTGAAGTTGCAAGTTTCAATTATTAAAATATTTTAAATTAAAAAAATTACCTGGGAGCCAAAAACCCACGCCTAGGCATGTGTTTGTCAATTTTTGGGCTCTTGTGTAACTCTCAAAATTTGAATTTGTTGACCATTTGTGCTAGATTCTTCTAGGCACCTAGGTGGATGTAGTGGAATGAGGAGTGTTGGAGGAATTTTTTTGAAAAAAAATTGAATATTTTGTAGGAAGGAGTGGCTAGAGGAATCCCACGCCCATATTGGAGAGGGATAGTTTCTCATAAGTTGTGGTTGCAAAAAAAATCCCAATGCCTAGGGAAGGAGGAATTTGAATAGCAAAAAGTTTGAAGAGAAACAAGAAGAAGATGAATATTGTGAGAGGCAATTCCCGAGCATCCAAGGAGCAATAGAGGAAATGTTGTTGTTTTGATCATGCATGTAGCTGATTTTTGTGTCATGAATCATTTTTGCAATGGTTGAAGGCATTCTTGCTTGTAGGTGTGAAGTTTGTTGTGCTTGTTGGGCATTCTTGCATGTAGATTTGATTCTATTTTTTCTTATGGATTGCTAGTAGCATTGGTTGTTGTAGTGGCTGCACATTAGATGTAAAAATCAGATTATTCAATTTGATTGAAGCATATGTTGGTGATTTAAATATCTGGGTGCAAGTTTACATTTTGAAACTTGGGTAATTTATCTTGGTTATGGTTTTTGGGATGCAACAATGGAAAATCCCATAGGATTCTCCATTGTTGAGATGCATAAAAAATATTTCTCCCATTTGCAAAACCATGAGTCACTACAAACAACTCTACATGAAAATTAAGTCCAAAGCTCGTCATCACAATTTTACGATCTTATCATTCTATAGAAAAATCCAAGGCCACTTGATCCTTAAGCCCTTCCAATCATTTGAAAAATGTTGTCCAACTTTCCCTCTTAAATAAATGATAAATACGTTTGGTTTTTCCTTTAGTTGTAGAAAAAGTGATAACTACTTTTGAGATATAATGAATTTAGGACAAGTTTTAGAGATATTTTCCTATTAGGTTTTATGAACTGTGTTCAAGTTGAGAACAAGATTTTATGAAGTTTAACACAAGTTTGTATTTCAGTGAATTTTTTTGTTGTGAAAACAATTATTGTAAGAAATATTTTGAATTCAATACATTGAAACTATTTGAGCATAAATAATTGTGTAGATATTCACATTATATTGATAGTATTGACTTTGTTTTCTAAGGAAGAACATGTTGGTTGCATAATAATATGAAGATTTTTTTATTTCTTTCTATCCTCATTAGACCCACCTTTATGCTTAGACCTTCCTCAAACATGCAAGACATCCTTTGATCCATCATTCATGGTTTTCCTTCTCGTCTCCTCTAAAATAAAAGTAGCAATAAAACCATCCATATTTAATTTAAATACAACACCACCACTAATAGAAGCAATAGATTTTCCCAAGAATTAGGAAAAAACCAAAGTAACAAGATATGTTTATCTTCTTCTTCCAACTTAACATCTAAAAAACAAGTTGGCTAAAAATCAAGCTAAATTCATTAAATAATTTACAACTGAAATCACCATCTTTCATTTTTAAAGAATATAACCATCTTTTGAGATACAATTTATTGGTTATGATTTTATTTTGATAAATATCACATATTTTCTTCCATAGCTTGTATGTTATGGTATCCTCATAAACATTCAAGAGAACAATTGTAAGGCACAATCAAATTGTTCCACATTCCTTCTTTTCCAACCTTAACCAATTGTTATCAAACATTGTAGATGGATTATTTTCATTTGTAACTAGCACCTAGTGATTTCTTTCTTCCAAAAGATATTCTATCTTTAGCTTCTACATCTAGTACCTAGTGCCATTGAATTTATCAATATTTGAATAAGAGGTAGAGGCCATAGATTTTAATCCTCCACAAATTTACAAAATTTACTTAAAATAAAAGCTCTTATTGTGGCAAAAAAAACCTTTAATACTTCCATAAAGGTATTTCCCTTTGTATAGCACCAAGCTATGATACCAAATGTTGTTAAACTAATGAAGGAAACTTATTACAAATAAATATGAAACTAATTTTTATTTATGCAACAATGGATTATCCATAAGAAAATATGTGAGTGTTTAAAATCAACAAACCATAAAGTTGCAGCACATAACACCAAATCTACATGAAGAAACTCTTCCAAGAAAAAAAAACCTCTACTATAAAAGAGAGGTTCAAGAATGTATTAATGTTCAAAAATACTATACATATGCAACACTTTAACTCCCTTCAATGTGACAACATGTTTGCGACACCTATGTACCTTTGAAATAACATAACGAAACTACTATCTCAAGTCTCTAATTTATAGAGAAATAGGAGAGGAATACCCCAAATGATTTTCCAAAGTAGTGTACCATTAAACCATGGTAAAATGCAAAAAAAATCATGTCCAAAATAAAGAGGATCTTATAAGAATAATAAAAGTAACTCCTAATAAGCCATGAATAGAAAATTTATTTTTTTACTAATAATAGACAACATATTTGACGTGTAACTCCTCTATAATGACCCATATCTCAAAGTAGACATCCAAATCCACCACCTGACTCATATGGGACCCACTACTCAATTTGTATGCTTAAGTTGAGGAATATCCTCAAAATAATGTAGTAATTGCCACTGCCAACTCCACGTCCTTCGTTAATGCCATTATAACTAATATTTTAAGTCATCAAGGAGAATAATAATAAAATAATAATATTTCAATAATATTATTATCCAAATACCCATTCAAAGATTGTGTTAGGTCCATAATATTCTATCTTTCTAAATATAATAAGGTGAAGCACTTTGTTGTATGTCTAACCTTAACATTAATTTTAGTTAAGACACTAATCCCTCTTAATTAATATGAGGGGGTGTATCCCTACATACTTAATCCTAAAAATAAGGAGGATTTTGTTGTGCCTTTTCACAACATGCCCTATTTTACTTTTGAAAAAATGAGGACACCTTGTCACTTTTGGTGAGTGCTTGGTTTTAAGTGTTTCCCTTAGGATTGGTGTTTTCCTCCTCATCTTTAGTAAGCACATGGTGTTGAATAAGGGCAAGTTTCAAATCAATTTCAATTCACCTTCCCAAAACCCATTATTGATAATCGATCAAAGATATATTTTTGATAGGCTTATGTGTTTGTGTGCCTCCTTTTCTTCCCTTTAGTCATTTATCCAAGTTAGAAGAATCCAAATTTGATTAAGTGTTTTTAATTAGCTTTTCCAAGAAGTTTCAAACCTGTGTCAGTACTTAATGTGGTTCTCAAAACCTCATTGACACTTGATATGGTTTTCAAAACCTTTTTGGCACCTGAAGTGATCTTTCTAACCTTTTCTCTTTTTAAAAATTGAATCAATTGTCAGTATTTTTAAGGAGTTCTAAAGCATATGTCATCTCTTGACATGGTTTTCACAACCTTGTCGAGTGTAGCAATGGTTTTTTTAACCTTTACTGTTTTGGTGTTTTTTAGAAGTTTCAAAACTTGCACTAGTTCTAAACTTGGTTTTCAAAACCTTATCAAAGTATGATGTCTCTTTTCTAACTCATTTTTATTCTTAAGGGAAATTTATGTTTTAAGTCATTGTCATTGATTTTAGGTAGTTTTGAAACCTTTGTTAGAGGTTGACAAGGTTTCCACAACCTTGTTAGGGTTTGATGATGTTTTATTAACCATTTTCTTTCATATTGAAAGTATTGTAAACTTTAAGTTTGTTAGCAAAAAGAACAGATTCTAAAACTTGTGTTAGCTCCTAACAAGGTTTTCACAACCTTTTCAAGGTCCAACATGGTTCTCATAAGCCTATTAATGTTTGGCATGGTTCTCAAAACCTCTTTGGTGCCCAAATTTATTTTCTTAAATTTTGAAATTATGGAGTGCATCTTTTCAATATGTTTATTAGTTGTCGAAAAGGTTCTCAAAACCTTATTGACCTGTCTGATAGCATTTTTGATAATTTTGATATTAAAGGCATGTTCATTTAATGGCTAAGTAAATGTATGGTTATAAAAAAAAAATTGGTTCCTAGTGATTTTATTTTTTCTTTATTTTGTAGATAAAGAAAGAAATCAAAAGATAATGAAAGAAAAAGCTTAAGTTTGTATCATAAGAGTTTCATCATGGTTTTAAAATCCATGTCAAGAGCTAATAAGGTTTACACAACCTTTTCAAATCCCAACATACCTTCTGTAACCTTAGTAAAATTAAGATTAAGTGGCTTGGTGGCTTGTGTGTTAAAATTTTCAAGTGGTTCTAAAACCACTAATGAAAGCCAATGAGATTTCAAGAACCTATCCATCATCCGACAAAAAGCTAAAAAGAGAATTTTTGTGAATTAGATTTTTGTGATGGTTTTGAAACCATAGGTGGTTGACAAAATTGGTTCTAATAATGACACAAAGTGCCAACAATCAAGAAAAGGTACAAAGAACCAAATTTGATGAAAGAATAGAGCTATAGAAATGTTGATTATATAGATTCAAGTAAACTTCATGAGATCAATACAATATAAGATTTAGATAAATAAAGATACCATTATGGATATTTTATAAGGAGAGAACTTGAATTCACCATTCACTTGGAAGCTATAATACATCCCTCCACATAGATGAGATGCAGGTGATGCAAAATTATAATGTTATTTGAGTTGGGATGGGTTGGGAGACTAAATTTCAAACTGGGGCACTCATTATTGTTGAAAGAATTTTTCTACCAACCATCCATGCGGGAGTGAGATATCCACCTCCCTCCTACAACCTTGGTGTAAAAAAAATTATATTCATGTATTGCTAGTTTTCAAATCTCAAAGATGTTGATTCTATCATAATATTATACCTTTACATTTTTTAAGCTATTGATGTTGTTAGCATATTATCTTGTCTTTCAAATTGCAACCATTCATTCTCTTGATGGAATCTAGAGCATTGATTTGTAGCAAAATTTGGTTCCTTGATTTCTATAAAGGGGCCATCATTTTTCCATTTTAGGGACTAGAAATTGTTGATAATAGTGGGACAGATAGAAAGAATTGTCAGTGTTGTATGCTCCCATCATTGGCTAATAAATCTAGTGCAACTAACTCATGCACTCAATTCAATGGATTACGATATTTTTTATCAATAAATTCACCAATTATGAGGGTTACATTTATAATGCCATACCACCTGGACATATCTTCTTAGATGATATTGGTATTGTTTGTATGACAAGTAAAGGTTTCTAGGTGTTTTCCTAAAAAGTTGAGTATAGAAATTGAACTTGCTTATTCAGAAAGGAATTCATATTAAAGGCTTCAAAAATCTATAACAATTATTCTACAACTATTGCTACAGGTTAATACTAGTATTGTGGGTTCTATAAATAACACTAATCAATAGTTGATATGTGTAATAGTTACAAATAACTATTGATCTAAACTTAATTATATTGAAATAGCTAACTACCAATGCAAACAATAGAGTCATGTCAGCAGTACCTCAAGTGGGCCT
Source organism: Sequoia sempervirens (assembly GCA_007258455.2). Taxonomy (NCBI): domain Eukaryota; kingdom Viridiplantae; phylum Streptophyta; class Pinopsida; order Cupressales; family Cupressaceae; genus Sequoia; species Sequoia sempervirens. The sequence goes on from VDFB02075321.1 coordinate 152,482,942, forward strand.
TTGGTTGGGTGTTGCACTCTTCTACTTCATATAATTATCAGTCAATCTTTTTATCCTTCATTCACTCACAACCAAATCAACATAAACTAATAATGAACTACTTTTTATTATTGCTCAAAAAATTAAACAAATATTGAAAAAAACACCATTTTTTTGTTTTATAGATCCTTTAATATATAGAGACTTAGTTTCAACTAGCATTTATATTCTTGATTGTCCTTAATAGGTTGAACTCCTAACAACCTAAATTACATATGTCAACTCATTCCCAAAAAATAGGAAGAGGATTATTTTATTTTGAAAACATAAATAGGAAACTTCAAGAAATGGATCCCTAAAGAAATTCTCCAATTATGACTAGAGAATCAAAATGATTGGCATGTATAGCTAAATGGCATAGTTCCTTCCTATTCTCTATGACAAAATTATTATTGTTGATAGCTAACGTTAAATCTGCATGTTTTGGCTGTGTCAATTGTGAGGCGTCCTACTTCCTTGGTTGTAGGCCCTCAATCCTTCAACTACGTGTAGTTAGTCCTATAGTTTTGGGTCTACTAAATTCCTTTGGCTACCTATTTGTTGTTACCCTTGCTATGTGAGGGTTTACTTTCTCCAAGAAACTTAATTCTACAATTACTCTAATTATCATAATATGCTATCATTTTTTAAAAGTAACCATTTAAACATGCAAACATTTATCAAACCATCATTTATCAAGTTTAGTGTTTTATGCTTTAAACATTTAGTCATAGAGTTTAGGAATGTCTAAGGAAATATTTCAAGGAAAGGAGAAATGGACAAAATTAACAAGAACAAATACTGGACTCATCAACTTTCTCATGTTCTTTATGGTTTCCTTTCAATCAGATCAATGAATTTTGTTTGTCTATACTTGTAGGAATGTAATTTTGATGTCAACTGAGTCATGAACTTTGTAAATCTCAAATGACCTATAAATTTTTTGTCAATGTTTTGGAATATCCAAGTACTACACCATTGTTTGGGTATATTTTGGTCTCTTTCTTAGATTGATAAGTTTCCTTTGGAGTCTACACCATTTATGTGTAATTGTGATAGGGCTTGGTGAAGCATAAACTAGTAATGATATCTTTTTAGTAATTATGGAGCATATTCATGCAATATTGATATGTAATTTAGGATTTCTAATCTTTCTTTCTCAAACTCTTTTTTTATTTTCTTTCATCAATTTTTTTTTTCAAAAAACACAACATCAATATATTATAGATCAAATGACACAAAGTGCTCCGGAATGTACAAATTTAATCAAAATTTAGATCACTAAGCATTTATTTAGGGTAGAATATGTGAATTGAGTTGTTATATTCAAAATCTAACTCTATTTTGCATTTTCCTTGCACATAAGTCTTTTTGTTTAAAAATATCCACATTGAACTATTGAGTTACCCTGTAAGTCGAGACCTAACATTCAAAGCCTTAGGATAGTCAAATTTTGTTCCAGAACTTGATTTTCTTTCAAGAGAGCTAGAATTTGTTGTGGATTTTATCATCAAATATTGAATTCATATATTATTGTATTTGAGGTCACCCCTTTAAAGTGGTCTGCTATTTTATAGGTTTGTTTCATTTATTTCCAATAAATATCATAATATCATAACAAATGGTATTAGAGCTACAATTTGGACCAATATTTTTATTTTCGCCATAATTTATAGACCATTGTGAATTTCAATATAATTTTTTATGAGTTTATAAGTATACATTAGATAAAGGCTTAGGTGAAAATATACTCTTACAGTAAGTTTTATGCAAGTTATTGAAATGTTATTTTTTTCCATTAATTTGCTCTCTATGTCACAAATTTTACGACTTTTTTTTAAAATTATATGTTTGGAAAGATTATAAAAATTTGGGATTAGTTCTTTGTAATTTATGGTTAGACATAAAATAAATCTTTAATTTAGTGGTCAAAGTTTAGTCAAAACATAAACATCAAAATCTATTGGGTTGATACAAGAAGTTGGGTCCACAGAAAGCTCAAAAAGTGGAAGTGTTTTTCCTATTTTTCAGAATTTGTCACACTTGGACTGAAAATTTGAAACACTTACACATTGAATATTAAAAAAATTCAGTAATATGAAATTTAGTATTTTGAATCTAGTTTCCAAATATGTAATTTATTCTACTACCCAAATGATACAAATTAATTTTTAATAGGCATTGTATCAAAACCACTTTTTAAAAGACTTTTTTACCATACCATGCACGTGTACGAACACCATAATTTGACCTAAATAAAAGAATTTTTCTAATTCTTTTGGGGAAAGATACGTAACAAACTAAAAATTGATGAGGATATTTTTTTGTAATTTTTTTTATTGATTTTTTATTGGGCCTAGATAATTGTTGTTTTTAAAAATCAACGTGTACAAACACCATAAATTGACCTAAACTAATCGTTTTTTTATTTTTTTTTCATGATGTAGAGAATTATCTAAAGATTGATGTCATATAAGTTTACAAAAAAAACAAATTAAAAGATTTAAAAAAAAAAGCTTGATATTTCAAGTTTATGGACAAGTTTGCTTAGAAATTAATTTAAAAAATAAAACATAATCAAATCTTTAAAAAATTATATATTTAAAAACTAGATATTGTGATCTCTAATGGGTTTTAATTTCATAAATTAATTCTAAAAAAAAAAAATTCATTAGCTATATTGTCAAAGTTAGACATTTCTCTTGAATATGCCTTAGTTTTTTAGTTGTAGGTCAATGGCTAAGGATTAGGTTACCAAACCTTTCCAGAGCCTAAAACCCAAGCAAAAAGCGGGCTGGATTTTTATTTTTTTTAGAATGGGTACCTATTCTATTTTTAACACGAGTACTCGTTCTATTTTTAGAACGAGTACCTGTTTAGGAATGAGAGCTTGATCCAAGGCTCGAGATCTTGTTCCTTTCAACATTTTTTCACTAAAACTTCCCCTCTTTGTGGACCAACTTCTTGCACTTACCCTATCATATCTCATGTTCTAAAATTTTATGCTTACAACTCACACTAGATATTATCCTCCCTTAATTTATAAGAAAGAACCTAAAGTTCAAAATAAAAACACACTTGAAGCCATGTCATCTTTAGAAAGAGAGAACATTTTTATGAATATTGAATTCAAAAAACCTCTTTATTGTCCATCACCTATAATTGAGGGAGTAATTCCACCAAAATGTGAAAAGGTGGTAAATTTTATTAAGGATAAATTACTTGACCCATTTGCAACATCTTTAAATGAGGGTTTAGTTAGGTTTAAAAAATAATATTATCAAAATTGAGGAACCCACAAAATCACCAAGATGGGTACAACCCTAATAGATAAAATTAAGGGATAAGACAATCTTTTCAAGGTCCAAATTAAACCTGTCCAAAAAAGATATATGGAAGCTTGATGGTACAAATGCAACTTCAAGAAAATAAACATTGTAGTGAGAGACATTATGAAGAGGGAGACGGTATTTCTTTGTTTACAACTTTATAAACAAATTTCCCTTAAGCAACATAAGAACATCAAGCTTGCAACCTAATTTTATGGTTCCTATAAGATTCTCAAATAGGAAATGTAGCTTATAAGTTAGAACTTTCTCCCTCTTCCAAAATTCATCCTATCTTTCACATCTCTTGTTTAAAGAAAGTAATAGGCAAAAATATTCCAATCTAGATAGAACTGCTAGAGTTAGATGAGAAAGGTAAGTTTATTTTAGAACCTAAGGAAATTATTGAGAAAAGAGTGAACAATTTCAAAATAGAACTATCTTCAAGTTCCTAATCAAGTGTAATAATAGGTCAATTGAATATACAACATATGAAGATGAATAATTCATACAAAAGCATACAACGTTGCTAAGCATTAAGGACAATGCTTTTTTGAAGGGGAGGTACATGTTAGTCCCTAATATTATACATTTCCAAATATAATAAGGTGAAGTGCTTATGGAATGCCTAACCTTAACATTAATTTTAGTTAAGACACTAATCCCTCTTAATTAAGATGAGGGAGTTTGTCCTACATAGTTAAGCCTATAAATAAGGAGGATATGTTTCTCCCAAACCTTCATATCATCAAATATTGAATTCATATATTATTATTTGATTATTGGAGATCAAACCCTCAAAGTGGTCTACTATTTTACATAGTTTTGCATTTAATACCAAGAAATATCGTAACATATTATTGGAGATAAGTAAAATAATAAATTTAGGATTACAATTAAATATCACACTATCTTAACAAATAGATCTATCTTAGCACAACTTGCTTTGATACCTTTTAGATTTTATAATTGATTGAAGTTACCAAAAACCTACAACAAAAAATAGAAACAATAAAACTAATCTAGCAAATGATATTGAGATCAAGATAGTAGAATAGGTTAGTTCCTACAAAAATATATATGCAAATTCTCAAGAAACAAAATAGCATTGTGAGAGCTCACAATAGTATGAATGAATAACAAGCTAGAGAAATGAATACATATATAGATAAAGGGGAGACAAAATGGACCAATTAAAAATGTTAACACCTACTACCAAAATAGGTCAAAATGTATATTAATAGGAGATGTTGTCTACACTTATTAGGACCCAATTACTACAACTAGGTAAGCTAAACTAAATGTGTAATAAAATTCTTAATATGCAACTAATGAAAATAAAAAACATACCCTAACATCCTATAGATACATTAATTTTATACATGTAATATTGGGTCTTTATAATATAGCTCACACCATATTAATATTTTTGTTCATAGTATAATATAGCTCAAGTCATGTGTGTCATTGTCCATCACATTCCTTATCAAAATGTACCACATGTTAACATACAAAATTTTACAATCACAACTTGAATGAAATATTAACTATTTTTAAAGACAAACTCAATAAATGTGTACTTACCTGGATTCATCAAATCCCCTACTATTGATTTATTGAAAATGATATTGTAGCTTAATTTCACATTAACATCAATCAAATTATAACTATGTTCAAGTTCACTAAGATAATTTTTATTGTAATCTTACGCAAGTGGTTACAAAAATTTGCATCACTAATATATCATACATAAGAAAATAACCTATGATTATAGAAAAGAGACAATGCTCATTTCATGTGAATGATTAGCATGTGTCTCATTACTTTATAATCTTAGACAAATATTTTCTATTCACCCAAAGAATATATATAAACCATGTCAAAATAGTTACTCTCCTTTTATATCCTAGAAGATTGATTCAAATGCTACTTTTTGGGGACACTTCATCTTGCTATGTCATGTGACCCTATAAGTAACTATCGTGTGTGGTCACCTTAGCTCTTTGTCTATTTGTTTAGTATTTAGCTTTATATTGAAAAATAATGAGGTACTTGCTAAATTTAACCCAAAAGTGTGCTCCTAATTTGACTAATAACTACAAAATTGAAAGAATATAAAGCTTTTTCAATGCTTCTCAAAATATTACCTATGTCACTCATCCCACTCCTCACCACTAGGCTAGTCAACACCAACAATATTCTTTGGTTTGCTCATGTTTATCTCTAATCTATGTCTTGTATGGCCTTGCTTTCTTTGATAAAGTTATCAATCCTTGTTTCCAATGCTAGAATCTTATCAATTTGATAGTTGAAAAATCCAAAACCCAATTTATCATTTATGAGTGGTCTGCAAACAAAGAAACAAGATTCTTGAATATTTACGTCCAAAATTTGAGCATTGCTTTCTTTTTTTGCATCGGGGCCCACAATATCTAGGAGATTAGATTCAATAAGTTGGAATTCTCTTATTTTCACTCTCAAATCAGCTTTCAACTTTTTCATGAAAGATTCAAATAAAAGCCTAGAAACTTCACATGTTGATATCTCATTTGAACTCCCAATAACATACTTAGCATTTTGGTAAATTCTTCTCATAGGTAGCACCCTAGCAAGCCAGTTGATTTTGATTCCTAGTAGTTGTGGTTTAAGACTATCCCTTTGGTTTGCTACTAGAATGACATTTTTATGGATAGTCAATTCTCTCATAAGCTGAAAACTAAATTACAAATGAATAAAGAATTAACTAATTTAAATCACCAATTTACATTGTTATGTGAATAACTAAAATGTCACATAAATGGAGAATACGTAGCAAAATGAGACATACGCCAATCAACAATTTGGAGAACCCTTCAAAGGGAATAAAAATCTAGGAAGAGTGCAATTATTTGCCTCATGCCACTCAAATAATGAGTTATATAGGCATTACAATACAACAAAGGGTTAAAATAGAACAACAAACAATACTTAGTTGCTCCAAATGTTTGCTCTATCACCACAACAATGAAAATTATGCACCAATGCATGAACAATTTGTTTGTCAACAAGAGCTAACCTAAACTCTTTTCCAAAACCCCTCAAAATAGTTTCCCCTTCATAAAGTTATTATTGGACCTAAGATTGCTCATATTGCTTGGTGTTTATTATATCAAAGTATTTCTATTGGCAAGCAATTAATTCACTTCATGTTTCAAACCCCAAGCGCCTATTATGTGCTTACTTAGAGTTAATTAAGCATCTATTTTAGTTGTGCTCAAGCGCAAGTTGCTTGATCTTGGATTCATGATTTCCTCAAGCCTTTCAAACCAAATCCCTTAACATGATATATTTTTTTAGGGATGGGGCTAGAATTCCAATTATGTTTTATCAACTTTAACATACTTTTAGAATGGATATTTTGTTTACCATTTGGAAAGATACAAATGCAACTACTTTTGTTCATAATTCATTTGAAATATGAATTTCTACTTCCTTTAGATCATTGGTGGTATCTAACGTGTTTATATAAATTCAAGTGTAGATTCATAAGGTGGCTCTAGAGGTAATCCACCTTTAGATTTTGCTTGACCATTGGAGCAATGCTCCCTACATAGTGGTGTAAGTTACCCCTTCCTTGTCAAAGGTGTGGTCACCCTAATACCTCCTAGCACCACTCTTAGAATCATCATTAATGGTTCTCAACTTTTAGTTGGACAACACACTATATGCTCTCCTCCACCACAATTTAGACAACACCCTCCCTCTACATTCAACAAAACCCTATAAAGAAGTTGGTTTCCATACTCTCCTTATCCCCTCAAACCCAATTAAAGTGAACTCTTTTGGTTCCTATAGGATCTAAAAATCCTTTGAGGTGGTCAAGTCATTCTTCAAGTGGGTTAGCAATGGGTTTAGGATTGATATTTCCTTTAGTGACCATGACATCCAATGTTTCCCCATCAAAATGGGTCTCCTTTTACCTTCGGCTAAGACTTTCAACTACAGAAAGGCACATTCATATGATTTTAGATTTGATTATTTTAAAGACTAAACTCCTTGGCTTGTCCTTCAAAGGAAAGACAAATTAACCAATTTATTTTTTCCTTCAATTCTTTGTATTCAAGAACTTATGCCTAATGTCATGCAACATAAGTTTGAGTTGCAACCGTCATTTGCCTAGTGGAAGTATTGGTGGAATTGTGATACTTTTAAGACTCTTAGCCCCTTTTCCTCAACTCTCATGGAATTAAACCACCATCGAGGATTGAATTCTTCACCCCATGCCAAGTTCTTTTAGCTTAGGAGGATATGGCATGCAAGGGTTGAGCCTAAAAATATCTTTTCTTTTGTATTTGGTTTACCAAGGGCTACCTTTAAGTGAAAGTCTTCTTCACATCAAAATATCCCATGTATAATAAACTTAAAACCTTCGAGTATCTTTTCTAAACTTGCCCATGAACCCAAAGTGTTTGTAATTGGATTGACAAGCTCTTCTTGCCCTTTCATCCTAGATTTTTCTCTTGAAGACCACTTCTATTTATGGATATTGTCTAGTGGACAATTTATATTGCTAGCATCCAGAATTTTTAAGAGGCGCCATTTTTTTTAGCTTTGAAGTCTGAGAATTCCATTATATTTAGCAAGGAGGAGATTTCTAATCATTTTTCTATTAACAAGAAAGTCCATGTGCTTACTTTTACTCACTTTCAAATATGGGCGTAGCCTTAAAAAGTGGTAATGAAATTTCAACACCTCTAGGAACTTAATCATTGGGGAGCACTTGGCGTACCATGAGCAGAATCTTCCTATCCTAAGATTCACTACCCCTGGCACCATGAGAGAAATCATTCACACAATCATTTATCTACCCATCCTCGTCAATGAAGGGTTTGGACTCCATCATTTTGGAAAGATCATTGCTAGGCCTTCCAAGGGGGCTTCTTTGGCCCATGGTGGTAGAGACTCTAAAGTTATTGTACCTAAATCTCCTAGGTGAGGTGTGGTCCTACTTTTGCGATACAAGATGATTAGAGCATGTTGAATGACCTTAAATCCTCCCTCGAGTGAGCCTCTACAAGGACTATTCTACGTTCCTAGGATGATCCCCCCTCCCCGTCCTGGTGTGACAACATATGTCCAATGATAATGTGGATCTTTTGACTTTGATTAGTGGTTTACTATTAACTTTTGGGTCATGTGTACCTATCAATTATTTTTATCATAAACCTTCAAATGTTTTTATTAAAATAAATTTCTTAAATGTTTTCAATTAAATAAAATTACACAAATTAAAAGTAACAAACTTACCCACATAAATGTTTAATATTGATTAATTAAAATGCTAAAATAAAATAAAATTAAAAATTAAAAATAAAAAAACAAAAGTAAAGGGAACATTGTTTAATATTAGAGGGTGTGGATAGTGGATCTCCTTGCTTTGACTTTGAAGTAAAAATTCAATAATTTTTTGTTTCTACTAAAAAAAAAACTTAGGTTAAACAGAAATTTAATCAATTGAAATCATCTTAATTTATTTATTTTTAATTCCCTGACAGAAAATATTTGTTAATGTCAAGGTTGTGGATTATTGAAGTCGTTCAATTTAGTGTTAAAAGGATGAGGAATATTTATTTCATTAAATTTATTTAGAATTCAAACTGGAACTAATCACTTGATATCCTCTTTATAAATCATACAACCCAATAACCAACTTCCATTTAACATCAAATTTAAATATTTAAATATTTACATAAATAATTTAATATTTAAATATTTGCATTAATAACTTAAATATTATGATCACATAAAAAATTTATTATTAAAATTTAAATTCTAAACGTTCTCTTTGATAAGATTTTTTTTATTTTATTTTTTTGAGTGAATGTCAATTCACAGTACGACAATTACACTAATATTGCTTGTAGGTATGTAAAAATATGAGCCCACAAGATGGTTACGCGAATTGTTTTGAGCAGGTTTGTTATCCACAATAAATTTTGCAACACTACATCAAAAATCTTAATTTAATGTTTTATTGGATATGATTTATGCGGGATTTTTTCTTATTTTGATTTATGGTTTTTCAATCAAAGCATGCAACCTCAATGTAATTTCAAGGTTGTTCAATAAGTTTTTCTGCTGCTAAGAATGTCGAGAATCAAACTGCATTGAATTTCAACTGTTCTCTAAAATATGCACAAGCAGCAATAGAATCTAATCTGTTGTGTTAATTTTGATTACATTCCTTGAAAGAAAAGCATGTGTCCCATCAACCAGAGATTGAAAAACACCATGGAGCAGCTCTTTTGAGTGTAGCATTAAATGATTACCCTGTGCTTTAAGATGCATCGACTCTGAATTCTTAAGACTGATATATGTCCAAAATTACATATGAGTCGATGCCCTTCTGACAAGCATCCCATATTATGTCTGGTCACAATGGTTTCCGGGCAGATATCATAATGAACGCCTGTCTCCTTATGACCGAATAATCAACAAAAGCACAAGTCTTGATGAGTTCTTTTATCTCTCTTTCTGTCAAATAACCAGAAGAGATGTTTGCTGCTTGCTTCACGGCCTATCAAAACAAATATATTGCTTTAGCTTATTCATATGGCCTATCTAATCAGCTAATAATTGCAGCTCACATAATGCATGTGCCAATAGTGCAGTGTAACTAACTTCTGTGATAACCATTTCTTACAGACTGTCCAAATATGAAAGAGAAACAATTGTGAAGTTTGTTTTCTGCATTTTTATGTTGTTCATTGAGCAGGCATATCAAACAGCACTAAGCGGGATTTGTTATCATCCTTATTTCCAGTTCAATGAGATGCAAAAGGTAGAGCAATTACTTGTCTTATTGGCTTCACGATATCCCAATCTGCAAACTCAGGCAGCGCAAAAGTTGTTGCCACAAACACACCACCAGGTCTCAGAACACGACTAATTTCTGCTACCTACAAAAAATTTATAAATGATAGTTCAGATATTCCTGAAAAACTAACAGAAAATGATCATAAACTTGTCTGGAACAATTAAATTTTAATAGCTGATGTATACATTATCCAAATCAAACAATTAATGGTCACAATAAATAGAAAATTTTCACCGCTGTTACAGCCTCGATAATTAAAAGTAGGCCTTCAATATTTCCATATTTAATGTAAATGGCAGTTAAAATAACAAAAACACGGTGTGGATATAAGATAGATAATCCACATAATATTCAAAAGGAGTCTTTATTGGGTAACCACCACCACTAGTGAGACATCAGACATAAAACCACCATTTGGACGATGATCGAACAGGTAACCACATGACAAATTTAGGACTTGAAAAGGATGGCAAATAATAGGCTTTCCAACAGTGGATAATATAAATACTAGTGAAAATGTCTCCCTCATTTCACATGTATAGTCCTTTTATCTTTACAGGAAAATAGCACTAGTATGTTGAGACTTCTCTTCTGCATTTTAATCCACTTATTCAGGAAAGACTACCAATTCTATGACACTTCTGACTGCATCAGAGGTGGTTTTGGGCTGAAAAGGTGGGTAGGTGGCTGCTATAAAGTCTTCAAATCTATTGCACTCACTCTAATGCAGATAAAATTGCAAGGAATCTAGAACAAAAACGGGTTTCATTTCCTGTACTGTTACAATGTTTATCAGAGTTCTACTCTAAAAGATATCTCATGTTTTACTCTAAATATATGACGACAGCCAACTGTACAATTGAAAGACCCTGCAATTAACTGCACACCATGTATTTCTATACAAACAACAAAACAATTTCATTTATGTGCATCTTCTATAGAGACTTGACCATTTTCTTTTAAACTACATACAACCGCATTCTCTCAAGAACTATGTCTAACATCAAGCAGCGTGGCAAAATTTTCTGAACTAATGCCATAGTTTACTAGGGATCAATAATACAATCTATATGTCATGTCCCCTTCTCAGTGACATCTCTCGGAGCTCAGGATTAGCCTATCATACGACCCTCGTAGGCTGATAGATTGGATAGAGGGTCACGTTGGAGCTTGGCTCAGCTTCAGTTGGCAGAGTTTGATCAGTTGGCTTTCGTTCGTGCTCGTTCGGACACTTTTTGCAGAAGTTGCTATTTTTAGCAGTTCTTGGCAGTCAACGTGGGACCCCTGCTATTTTTAGCAGTATGGATTTGGCAGTGTTCAGAATCACTTCAGTGTTCGTCAGCTTCAGACGGATCAGTCATCGGATGAGTAACGAGGGAGATATTAATATTTAATTGTATTAATTAAATATTAATTATTTGAAGATTATAATATAAGTTATAATATTTAATTATAACTTAAGTGATTCTATTTGAGGGGGTCGCCATCATCAGAGAGGGGGCCAATTTGGCAATTATATTTTATTATTTAAATTTGGCTGAGACTATGGAAATATTAAAAGAATTAAAAGTTGAATATTTTAATAAAACCCTATTATTGAGGAAATCGCACTTTTGAGGAATATAGTGCATTTGCATTGGGTTTTGAGCCATTATGTGATTATTGATTTTGAAAATTGATCAACTTTGATCTGAGCAAGAAGCTTTAGGGTTTCAAGTTCGAATTCCTTGGGGAACGAGCCATCTCCATTGGAAGCAGTTCAGAGGGTGTGAAATAACACCTGATTTATTGCCTGTAAGGGATTTCTTCATTCAGGAGAAATCACAGAGCTTCAGAGAATAAATTATCTTCAGAGTTTCTATCAGTGTTGCATCCAGAGAATATATATAAATCAAGGCGCACCATTATCAGAGTCTGGATATTGATTACAGAGGAGGCCGTACTTTTTAATCATTGCTGCAGTTGTCATCAGGTCGTACTTTTCTGTACCTGGCCGTACTGTTCAAGGAGAGTCGTACTTGGGTTTTCAGAGCAAAACGTCTTCATTTGCAGTTAGATTTCATTATCAAAGGGCACATCATTTACTAGCTTTGGATTCTTCTTCTGTCAGAACCCTGGTGGTTCTCAAACTGAAACCCTAACTGATATTTTGAGGTTTTTTTGCAAATTTTGTGATTTTTTGTATTTTTTTGTGTTTTCAGGCAAAAAATGTAAAATGCGATTTTGCTCATAAATGCAAATAAATTCTAAATAAATTCAAGAACTCAATATAAGCCTAGATTTTGATCAACAATGGTAGGCGTTTCATTATATCTCACTTCCAGAAGATTTACAATAGCCAGATACGGAGTATGAAGGAAATACAAATTATTAAATAAGAAAAACCTGGTTTTAAATGGCGGCTGCAGCTGATAAAAGGAAGTACGGCCAGAATAAATGAAGAATCCTCTGAGCTCCAAAACCAACGCACAACCTCAGTAGACCAAGGCGCCCAGTAACCAAATACCAGAAGCTGAGAAAGAGAGGCGTTCCTCTGGAGATGAAAATGTACGGCCCTTGCTGGTACGGCCTGTACAGCAGCAGCATTAAATGCAGTACGGCCCTTGGAATATGTGCCAAAAACACTGATAAAAAATCTTTGCTTAAGTCGCCTTGACTGTCTGATGATTTTCTCTGCCAATCTCTGAATAAATAACTCAATAGTCCCAAACTGTGATCTCTGGATGAAATCACCAAGTGCCAGCTTCAACTGATATTTCACAGCCTCAGTCTGCCTGATCTCTGAAGAGTTTTCGTTCTCCAGAAACGATCGTCTGCCAGAAACCCTAGGGTTTGCAAACTCCAAAGCTCAGATGCAAGAAAACAAAATTGAATAATAAACAGCATAGTTCGATTTTGCCTTGAGAAGAACAATATATCTCCTTTGAAAAGTTCGACCTAAATCTCCTTTGAAATAATCATTTAAATAAATGATTTAATTTTCACCTTTTAACTTAGGAGAAATAATTAATTATTGGCGTCCCACTTTTAATGAATATAATATACTCATTAAGTCAACATTTAATAATTTATTATAAAGTATAATAAATACTTTATAATTTTAAGCCAAATAATTAATATTTAAATATTTCAATAAAGTGACTATTATAAAGTCAAATTATTAAATATTTAATAACTCATTAAATACTCCTTATTTCTCCGTCAAATCAATCAACTGCTGAACTGGGTCGAATCTGAGCTGAATAATTGCACCAGGTGCCCTGCCCGAAATAGCAGCTTCCGCCTGACCTAACTTTCTAAAAATAGAAAGTTCTCTGAAAAAGCTCTCTAGAAGATTCTGCGAAGGCTCAACCTGACACACTGCAAACTGGAGCTATCAAACACTGAGCAACTGCCCAAAATGATCCTCTGAACACTCCTGTCAGCCTACGAGGATCGAATGATAGGCTAACCTCGTCACCAGCTGTGCTAACTAGGGTGGGGACATGACATCTTCCAAGCGCCAGACAAAGACCATTCAACTCAGCTGTACTATCTCAAGCTGATCATTTATTGCAGCAAAGGAAATCAGGTTCTCTCATAAAAATTCATCGCCTTTTTATTTGCATGCAATAGGTTATTCATTGTAATCGTCTCAGAAGAATAATAAAGAGTCTGGCATCTATATTCTCAATAGATTTCATAGTTTCCAGAGTTATATAATTTTTAGTGAATTTATTTCAAATTATTGCAAAATCGCAATTTCTTCTTTTCATGCAAAAACCACAAAAAAACGTCAAAAACATCAAACTTCAAAAAAACACAAAAAAAGTCAAATTTGAGAAACAGAGGAAACTAGGGTTTCTACAGTGGTATCAGAGCTAAATCCTGCCATCCTGAGGGTTTAGCTATCTTATGCGGCCAGAAGAGTTTGAGCCATACAGGTATTACACACGCAGATGTGCCTTGATTGACAGGCAACAGAGTTTGAGTAGGCAGCCAGGAAACATGGCTGACAGGAATGACAGGGCTGACAAAACAGATATACCTAGGACAGAGATCCCACAAAATAACAGAGATCAGGATGATGCAGAGGTTTTGCATGCACTCAGAGATCTTCGTGCAGGTCAACGGCGGTCAGATGATATATTACAGCAATTGGCAGTAGCACTTGAGAGATTGGGTACTCCTAGGAGACCGTCACCACATCGTGACGAAGAGAGGAGTGAAGTAGGGTCTCGCAGGGCACCTAGGACAGCTTCACGGACAGTAGACAGGCCTACCAGGCCTACATTTGTGAGACAGGAGGCCGAGGAGATCATGGCAGATGAGGATCACGAGGAGTTGTTCGCTGATACGCTTATGGCAGCGAACGAGGAGTGGGAGTTGGTACCACCTGCAGTCAGAGAGAGGATTTTTTTTGACCGTTTTGTCACTCAGAGGCGAGAGCATCATAGAGGTCGACAGGATTGGAGACCTAGACAGCAGAACAATGACCTAAAACATGCAACAAACAGGCTCAACTTAGCGATGTTTGATGGCAGTGGCAAGGTGACAGCCCAAGCTTGGATTAGTAAGCTTGATACATTCCTCACTTTGCGTCCGATGGCTAAGAGAGACGCTATTAGATACGCGACACTGCACCTCGAGGGAGTGGCTTACGACTGGTGGCACCACGGTATGGTGACTTCACAGCATGACAGGATCACTACATACCAGGAGTTTGTGGACAGGTTGGTTGAGCGTTTTGACAGGAAGGATCTAGAATCCTACTTTAGAGACTTAGCTCAGATGAGGCAGAGTGGCAGTTTAGAGACCTACATTGGTGACTTCCAGAAGTTATCCGTTATGGTCCCTAACATCTCAGAGAGGCGTTTGGTAGTGCTCTTCATGGAGGGTTTGACCGAGCCATTACGTGGTTGGATCAAAGCCTTTGATCCTCCTTCGTTACAGGAGGCAATGAAGAAAGCTCGGAGTATGGAGTTGGCAGCACCTTCTAGTAGATTTAACTCCAGAGGTTCTTCGTCTTTCAGGGATAATAAGGGCTTCAACAAAAACAGGGACAAATCTGATTTTAACAAAGAGAAATCAGATTTTAAAAACGATTCAAAAGGGAAATCAGCAGCTCTACCCTTGGATCGAGAGGCCCTTAATGACCTATGCAAGAAGAAGCTTTGCTTCTACTGCAAAGGACCTTACGATGCCAATCACAATTGTCCTCTAAGACCTAAGGGCAAGGCAAATCGAGTGATGTGGGTGTATTATGAGGACTCAGAATCAGAAAAGTCCGAACAGCAGGAGAGTTCCGAGGATTCAGAGTCAGAGGCTCCAGAGCCTAGAGCAGAGACAGGGCCAAAGCTTCAGCTACAGGAGGCACGCTTGACTAGCATACAGTAGGAGGGCTCTTTCAGGATTCGTGGTGTGTTGGCAGGACAGAGGGTCATTACCCTACTCGATACAGGAGCCACGCATAATTTCATAGATGCTAGATTCGTTGAAAGACGCGGACTCATCACTGAGGAGTTCGAGGGCATTAGGGTTACTGTGGCTGATGGATACACCTTGAGGTGTGAACGCATGATAAAGGATCTCCCTTTACGCCTGAACAATTATGAGTTCAAGGCTGATTACTATGTGGTTTATATGGGGGACATTGATTTGGTCTTGGGGATGAAGTGGTTACACTCATTGGAGGAGGTCACACTTCGTCTCAAGGATATGGAGATCCGTTTTGATGTTGACGGGAAGACTCACATACTAAAAGCAATACGGGACAGCAACATCAAAACAATTTCTTTCCGCCGGATGGAGCGGCTTATGCGTCATGACATGGTAGAGTGGGCTGCCGAGTGTCATTTAGCACCTATACAGGAGGGACAGCAAAAGACAGAATATCATCCGGACATTCAAAAGTTGAGGATTAAGCATGATAAGGTGTTCAGTGATATTCCGCCAGGTAGGCCCCCAGACAGAGGCATAGAGCACATTATTGAGCTCGAGGAGGGTGCAAAACCCGTTATGATAACTCCTTACAGGCATCCAAAAAGATTAAAGGATGAGATAGAGAAGACAATAAAGGAGTTACTTGCTATGGGTCACATTCGAACTAGTAAATCGCCGTTCGCTTCTTCGGTTGTCTTGGTGAAGAAGGATGGAACGTTACGCATGTGCATTGACTACAGGGTCCTGAATAAGAGGACAATCAAGAACAGGTACCCGATACCGAGGATTGACGAGATTATTGATGAGCTCCATGGAGCATGTTACTTCACCAAAATTGATTTACGGTCGAGGTATCATCAGATCAGGGTCCGTGAGCAGGACATAGAGAAGACGGCCTTCAGATGTCATTGTGGGCACTTTGAGTTCGTAGTGATGCCATTTGGGCTCACTAATGCGCCGGCCACATTTCAGTCCACAATGAACAGGGTTTTCCATTCAGTGTTGAGGAGGTTTGTATTGGTCTTCTTCGATGATATCCTCATATACAGCAGGACATGGCAGGAGCACTTGGCTCACCTAGAGACTGTATTGAGGATTCTTGAGAGGGAGTCCTTGT
Source organism: Sequoia sempervirens (assembly GCA_007258455.2). Classification (NCBI taxonomy): domain Eukaryota; kingdom Viridiplantae; phylum Streptophyta; class Pinopsida; order Cupressales; family Cupressaceae; genus Sequoia; species Sequoia sempervirens. The sequence continues at coordinate 152,499,680 of VDFB02075321.1, forward strand.
ACGCCAAGGAGTCCAAGTGTGACTTGGGGATGACCGAATTGCTATATCTAGGTCACATTATCAGTGCAGATGGAGTGCATATGGATCCTGAAAAGATACACGCCATTGTTGATTGGCCTACACCGGCGAACCTAACACAGTTGAGAGGGTTTCTCAGTTTATGTGGGTTCTACCGCAGATTCGTGAATGGTTATTCACGACATGCAGCCCCGATGACAGATTTATTGAAGGGGGCATTTGTTTGGACTCCTTAGGCACAGGAGTGTTTTATGAAATTCAAGGAGTTGATGACCACATGCCCTGTTTTGGCACTACCTGACTTTACGAAGCCATTCGAGCTTCAATGCGATGCATCAGGTGAGGGCATTGGTGCGGTGCTTATGCAGGACAAGCACCCGATTGTGTATGAGAGCCACAAGCTCATAGGACCCGAGAGACTGTATAGCATATATGATAAGGAGATGCTCGCGATTATGCATGCCTTAGCGAAATTTCGACAATATCTTGTTGGCAGCAAATTTTGCATAAAAATTGATCATAACAGTTTGAGACACTTCTTGGGGCAGCGAGATCTCAATGATAGACAGCAGAAGTGGGTCAGTAAGTTGCAGGCTTATGACTTTGATATCTCATATATCAAAGGTACACAGAACGTAGTGGCTGATGCACTTTCACGTAGACCTTATTTGAGCGCTATGGTTCATATTTCAGAGGATTGGAGGCATATGATAGTGGCAGAGTATGCCAAGGATAGTTGGGCCTCCAGCATTGTTGAGGGATCAGCCGTTGATACCAGGTATACGCTTGTAAATGACTTGATCATTTACAAGAACAGGATATTTTTGATCCCAGGGTCAGAGGTGAAGAACATTGTTATGCGAGCCTTTCATGACATGCCTACAGCAGGACATCCTGGATACTTCAAAACCTACAGGAAGATTCGAGAGAGATTCACCTGGAAAGGACTCAAGGCAGATGTTCTTCAATACGTGCGTGAGTGCCCTGTTTGTCAGCAGAACAAGCAAGAGAACACGTACTCGGCAGGTTTATTGCAACCACTTCCGATTCCTGACAGGAAGTGGGAATGCCTGTCGATGGACTTTATTACGGGCTTGCCTAAAGCCCAAGGGCGTGATTGCATATATGTAGTTGTGGATCGGCTTACGAAGTATGCCCACTTTCCATCACCAACTTACTTACAGCTACACAGGTAGCAGAGGTATTCTTTCACGAGGTATTCAGACTTCATGGGTTGCCTCGGAGCATCGTGAGCGACAGAGATAGTCGGTTCCTGAGTAACTTCTGGCAGGAGGTATTCAGACTTTGTGGGACCGAGCTTACACCGAGCACCAGTTACCATCCACAGACAGATGGGCAGACGGAGATAGTGAATAAGTGGGTGGAAGGATATCTCAGGAATTATATTGTGGGGCAACAGAAGGCATGGGTCAAGTGGATTCACTTGTGCAAGTATTGCTATAATACGACATTCCACATGACTATTCAGATGTCTCCCTTTATGGCGTTGTATGGGTATGAGGCGCCGAGTTTCCTAGATTTGCTACTGAGCGACAACAGAGTGCTGAGTGCAGGAGATTTATTGCAGGAGAGTCAGGACACTATGAAGGCTCTCAAGGAGAATATCGCAAAGGCACAGAATCAGCAAAAATAGTATGCGGATCAGAAGAGGACGGAGAGGCATTTCGAGGTTGGTGACATTGTTTACCTCATGCTGCAGCCCTACCATCAGTCCACTCTTAGGAAGAGTGGGTCAGAGAAGCTTAAGCCACGTTATTACGGTCCTTTCAGGATCCTGAGGAGAGTTGGCGAGGTGGCTTACGAGCTTGAGCTTCCAGCAGAGAGCAGGGTACACAATGTATTTCATGTATCACGCCTCAAGAAGGCATTGGGTCATCGTGTGGTACCATCTGCAGTTCTACCTCCCTTAGATGATGAGGGAAAGCTGATTTTAGTACCTAAGTCCATCCTGGAGTACAGGGAGAGACAGTTGCGTAGGAGGACTATCAGGGAATATCTGGTGAAATGGAGAGATTTGCCTGTTGAGGATGCTACATGGGAGAGCAAGGATATTTTGCAACATCCGGCATTGAGATTGCTTGAGGACAAGCAATTTCAGGAGGGGCGGACTGTCATGTCCCCTTCTCAGTGACATCTCTCGGAGCACAGGATTAGCCTATCATACGACCCTCGTAGGCTGATAGACTAGATAGAGGGTCACGTTGGAGCTTGGCTCAGCTTCAGTTGGCAGAGTTTGATCAGTTGGCTTTCTTCGTGCTCGCTCGACACTTTTGTTGCTATTTTTAGTCAGTTTTGGCAAATAACGTGGAACCCCCTATTTTTAGCAAAGATGGATTTGGCAGTGTTCAGAATCACTTAGTGTTCGTCAGCTTCAGACGGATCAGTCATCGGATGAGTAATGAGGGAGATATTAATATTTAATTATATTAATTAAATATTAATTATTTGAAGATTATAATATAAGTTATAATATTTAATTATAACTTAAGTGATTCTATTTGAGGGGGTCGCCATCATCAGAGAGGGGGCCAATTTGGCAATTATATTTTATTATTTAAATTTGGCTGAGACTATGGAAATATTAAAAGAATTAAAAGTTGACTATTTTAATAAAACCCTATTATTGAGGAAATCGCACTTTTGAGGAATATAGTGCATTTGCATTGGGTTTTGAGCCATTATGTGATTATTGATTTTGAAAATTGATCAACTTTGATCTGAGCAAGAAGCTTTAGGGTTTCAAGTTCGAATTCCTTGGGGAACGAGCCATCTCCATTGGAAGCAGTTCAGAGGGTGTGAAATAACACCTGATTTATTGCCTGTAAGGGATTTCTTCATTCAGGAGAAATCACAGAGCTTCAGAGAATAAATTATCTTCAGAGTTTCTATCAGTGTTGCATCCAGAGAATATATATAAATCAAGGCGCACCATTATCAGAGTCTGGATATTGATTACAAAGGAGGCCGTACTTTTTAATCATTGCTGCAGCTATCATCAAGCCGTACTTTTCTGTACCTGGCCGTACTGTTCAAGGAGAGCCGTACTTGGGTTTTCAGAGCAAAACATCTTCTTCATTTGCAGTTAGATTTCATTATCAAAGGGCGCATCATTTACTAGCTTTGGATTCTTCTTCCAGGCGCCATACAAAGACCATTCAACTCAGCCGTACTATCTCAAGCTGATCATTTATTGCAGCAAAGGAAATCAGGTTCTCTCATAAAAATTCATCGCCTTTTTATTTGCATGCAATAGGTTATTCATTGTAATCATCTCAGAAGAATAATAAAGAGTCTGGCATCTATATTCTCAATAGATTTCATAGTTTCCAGAGTTATATAATTTTTAGTGAATTTATTTCAAATTATTGCAAAATCGCAATTTCTTCTTTTCATGCAAAAACCACAAAAAAAGTCAAAAACATCAAACTTCAGAAAAACACAAAAAAATGTCAGATTTGAGAAACAGAGGAAACTAGGGTTTCTACACTATACGACTTGTCAAACTATTCTATTTGCATAAGCCTTAGTCTATAACTGTAGGTTGATTCATTAAGTTGAGAGCATTATAATATGAAGTATAACATCACTGGAAGCGAACTTCCTTTTATCAACCTTTTTATTGACTGAAAATGCTGAAAAAAAGATACTGAGCCTGGCTTTAAATTTTTTAGAACATCCAATCGATAGAAATCTTCTGAAGAATGGCTCTTGAATAAATCATTTAAAACACCAATTCTTTGTATGTCTTTAAAAAAATGTCTAAATGATGTGAGAAGAGAGAGTAACTAATCCGCCCAAGGCTGTCAAATCATGTGAATTATAGATCAGATATTTCTAGTAAACTCAAGTCCTAAGCCCAACAATGTACAACCATAAGTTCAGAACAGGGTATCCGTCTTAATCGATTGGAAGAGCTAAGAAGAAAGTTGTAGAACAAGAATCAACTAAAAAGTAACAATATTTATTGAAAAATCGGAACTGAAAGGAAAAGTGATGCATTCCCCACTTCTACATCTTTCAACTTGCAATGAAATGTTCCATAAGTAATTTTTAATGGACAATTTACTTGCTTATCCGAGACAAGCAAAGTTCAGTCACCCGTTACTTTTACACTTCCCCCTAACTAATAAATGCTCAAGGTGCTTGTATGCTAAGTAGGTCCCTTCGCCTTGCGATTATTATCAACATAAATGAGTAAAAAATATCATTGGTGTAATGAATACTCATTGAGATTTCTTGAGATGACTATACATTACACGGGTCAATATCCCACAAAAAATAAAAAACTGACCCTAATGATATATGGCCAGAACCCTATATTTGACTATTAATTAGTCCATTTCACTCCTATGAAAATAAAAAATTGCTTCAGTCAATCATCAATCCAAGATCAGATCATTAGATGGAATCAATTGCTGAGAAACATTTGTATCTAAAAGCATCACAACCTTGGCCAAAGTATGTATCATAAGTAACTGCCTAAAACAATTCATCAAGTAAAGAAAAAGCAACAAGTGTGAAGGACTTTCCATCAACATAATTAAAAAACTGACCCTAATGATATATGGCCAGAACCCTATATTTGACTATTAATTAGTCCATTTCACTCCTATGAAAATAAAAAATTGCTTCAGTCAATCATCAATCCAAGATCAGATCATTAGATGGAATCAATTGCTGAGAAACATTTGTATCTAAAAGCATCACAACCTTGGCCAAAGTATGTATCATAAGTAACTGCCTAAAACAATTCATCAACTAAAGAAAAAGCAACAAGTGTGAAGGACTTTCCATCAACATTATATTTCCAAGTAAATCCTGATCTATAATTGTATGCTACAGTAGCAAGGGACATATTAATTAAGAGCATGCCACTAGATTTGTATAAAGTGATGAACCTCTTGATAAGTTGATGCGGACATATCTCAAGTGTAAGATAATGTTGCATTAACTAAAAATGTTTTTGTATGTTTGTTTGTTTTTGTAGGTTACCTGAGTTGTCACAATCATTATATTCATGCCACAGAGGTTAATTCTTACCGCAGTCAACATTTTGAGCACACAAAATGGCAGACTGTTTTTACTGTGCAGTACCACATATTCATCACAGGGCCGTAGAATTGATACTAGAGCATCTTAAGGGTGTCCTAATTAATGGGAAATCTTTGCTTAGTGTTTTAATATGGTTTAATGCAATGTGACTTGTTACACCTACTTAAGGAAGGTCTGATTAAGTTGTGCACTACACATTTGAATCTCATGCAAACTAATAATGTTATCTATAAGATTATTCATCCTAGGGAGGTTCGTGATTAAGGCCATAGGGAATTTCAGAGCTTACATCTTGTCACACTCATCAAGTGGATCATTTACATGTTTTAGGGCAATTTACTACTTTTTGGTAGGTGCAAAGATTCTACATCTTCCTCTATATAAATAGTTAGTGGCATTTTCCACACCAATCAGAGGAGGGGAGGTTCAATCAAAGCAAGAAGCCCAAGGTCAGATGAGATCAGCAAACATCAGATAGAAATAGTGTTTTGAGAAGCCATGCACTTTTATGTGCTTGTCTATGTTTGTAATTCGTGGCCGAGGTCTAATTCTGATTGTAACCCCTGGCGTTCGAGACTATTGATGTAATTCAGTTTGTGAATCAATAAAGTTATTCTACATATTTCTTGTGCATTTGCTTTCCGCTGTGTGAAATTGTGAGGATTTTGAGTTAGGTTGCAAGGTTAGATAATCATTATCGAGATTGCCCATCCATATCTGCACCCAGTCGTATCAGAGTAAATTTTGAATCCTACAAAAGAGTGAAGGAAAGTAGTATGAAGATATCTTCCAATACTAAATATTGTTAGAAAGCATTCCAGAAATCCAGTTGTAAACAGATTGCAAAATTGTCAGGTAGTTTGCATCAGATCTGAAGTCAGTATGCCTCCTCTAAAAGTGGGTACATGTTATTAGAATATTAGAATAGTGATAAAATAAAGTGTATATTTATGCTTGTATGTAATAAGTAATGAGTTAGTTATTGTAGGTCAATAAGGTGGTTGTAGCTCTTCAATGAGTTGGTTGTAATAGGAAGTTTTTGAATCCATATATTACAATGCTCTCTCCATGAGGAGTACACCTCTTCTCTCATGTCTTTTCTTTGTTCATACTAACATTGGTATCAAATTCATTGTTTGATCTTCTGGAGAAAGAGAAGATCACAGGTCATTTGCAAAGTTGTGGAGTTTGTATTCACAACGCAAGGTCACAATTGCTAAGGTACAACATGAAAAGGAGGTTGCATATTGTACAGGTTTCAAACAAGGAAATCAAAATTTATAGAGTTCATGTGGTTGAAAAATCATAAGCCCTAGTCATGTGAAGATCGATGATTGTGCGCCACTAAAAGAATCATGTTTTGAGCTTTTTGGAATTGCAACCTATGTTTTGATATTGCAATCTGAAGGTGTTTTGAGGAATTGTGAGTTTCAGAGGTTACAAGCAACAATCCTGTTGTACCCCAAAATTAAAATTTTTGTTACACTTAGACATTTTGAAGAAATGAGTAAAAGTCTTGTCAAAACAGTCAAAAAGGTCAAAATTTGGGTGTGCATGTCTTGCATGGAGGGTGAAAACACAAAATTTTCAATTTCTGACGATCTGGGTCTGCTAAGAGCAGCTTAACCTACAAAACCCAGATCTCAGTTTTTCATTCCTAAATTTTAGGAAAACTGCTATTTTTAGAAATTTTCTCGAAATAGTAACGTTTTCTGGGTTTCTTTCGAAACGGATACTGGCAAAATTTTCTAAAAATAGAAAGTTGGTCCGACAGGGTCCGAACTGATTTTGATTGGCTCAAAATACGTCCATATCAGGCTGGTGCAGTCAGAATCTCAAAATAGTCAGTTTTGCCCTTGTGGGTCTATTCTGCTTTTTCAGAAGCGTATCTGGAGGTCCGAGGTCATCAATGGAGGTCATTCGGCTGCCAGGCGTCAGAATCAACACTCAGGTGTTCAACAAAAGATGAAATGATGAAAAACGGAGAAGATTGAAAGAAGATGAAAATTTTCTAACACTAGCAAGTTTGGGCGCCCCTGTTGAAGAAAGGCGCCCATCTTTTTAGGGCACCAAATGTCAAAATTAGGGTTTGCGCCTCCAGTCAATGTTGTTCAGTTCTCTGTCAGCTTCGCAACGAATTCAGCGGTGTAGTTATCAGATTACTCAGTCATCCGGAATTCAGCGACGAACAGGGGAGATCTGCACTGAAGTTAGAACGAGGAAAAGTTGAAAATATCAAAATTTGACTAAGTGTTCAGGTTTTGGGCGCCCCTGGTGAAGAAGGGCGCCCAACTTTTTGAAGGGCCTAATTCAGCCGTTAGGGTTCAAGAATATGATTGATCTTTTCAGAGCTCAGCCAGCTTCGACGTGCCTATCTCCGTCAGATCATCCGATTGCTCAATCTTCAGTAAATTCAAATCAAAGATGAACATACAAAACGAAGGTTTCAAACTCTGAAATTTGAAAATCAATAAAAAATGACTAAGTCTGGTGAACATGGGCGCCCCCAGTCAAGAAGGCCGCCCAAACTTTTGAAGGGTTAAAATTCACTTTTTGGCAAAATCTCTTCCAGAAGACCCCTCCTTATTCTTCGTCAGCTTCGCGATGAGCATGAAAGGCAGTCGATCCGACGTCCGGAGCTCCAGGTTCAAAAAGATCATCTGTAGGAGAAGTGTCAATGAAGAAACTGAAGATCAAAAAAATGGCTAACACTGTGAAAGTTCGGAGCCCCTGGAAGGAAAAGCCTCCCGTGAATTCATAGGTCAAAATCAAGTTTTTAGCAGGATGTGCCTCCAGAACATCTTTTTCAGAATCAGTCTGGCTCCGCGATGAATCTTTCAGCTAGCTTGTCGGATCAATCTGCGAACGGGAAATCAGAGGCAAAGTTGGAGGTCAAAATGGTGAAAAGTTGAAAATGTCTAAATTTTGACAAACACTGGAAGAAGTGGGCGCCCCTATTGAAGAAAGGCGCCCAAATTTTCATGCCTTAGAGAAATTTCAAGAAATTTCGAAATTTTCAAGATTGCAAAAGAAGAAAGAGGCCTCCAAGTTCAATGAAGCTGAGATTTAGGGTTTTGGAGATAAAAGCAAAAGAAAGCAAAGCAAAGACAAAACCCTAAGTCTATTTAACATCTTTCTTTTATGTTATTTTCATTATTTTTGCAGGTAACCTTCAAGGGAGAAAGTTGGAGCAGCAAGTTTGAAGAAATTTTTCAAGATTCAAGAACGTAGCTTGCTGGTTTTTCATCATATTTTTCAGACCAGCAACATAAACCCTTTCTTTTTCAAGCTTTTTCATCCAGAAGATCAAACTTTTCAAGAAGAAGACCAAGGCATTCCAGTTTTCAATCATCTAGGTCTTTTCTCTTCAATCTTCTGAAGGAAATTTTCAAGAACTTCATCAAGTTGCAGCAGCTGCTCTTATTTTGCATGTCAGCGAAATCCTCAGTGCATTCAAGATTCAACCACCTGGGTCCTCTCCATTCAGTCTTCCGAAGAAAACCCATATCACATCTTTTTCAAGAAAATTTCAAATTCTAGGGTTGGCTGCTTTTTCGATCAGCCATCAATGTTTTTCAAATCTGATCAACTGGGTCCATTGCTAATCATATTTTGAACAAAACCCAGGTGCCAGCTTTTTCAGAGAAAAATTGAAGAAATTAGGGTTTGCTGCTTTTTCAGTCAAAATTCAAGATTTTCAAAAACGGACGATCTGGGTTGTCTTGCAACGAAATTATAAGCAAAACCCATATATTAGAAAAATTTCCAAAAAAATTGTCCGTTTGAGGCCAAAAACCAGCATTCTAAAAATAGAAAGTTGCTCAAGACTTGTCTGAACATAGGCGAGTTTACAATCATTCTTCAAGGTTTTCAATATGGAGTACACTCCCCTCGAGTTTAAGACCAAATCAGCACTATGTCAAAACTTCATCATCTCAGCTGAAGAACGAGAGAAGGTGTGATATGAGAAAGAGGAAAGGTATCGGAAAAGAGTGTTGCAATGCTCTTCTGTTGGGAATCAAGCGAAGTGTCAGAAGCATAAAGTTGCAGAGCCGCCAAGTTATCAATTAGTGAATCATCTTTTTGGGCAGCGATGTTTTTCAAGAACAGAACTCATAAAGCAACTGAAGAAGTGAAAGAAGGCGAAGAGATCTTGGAGAATCAGACTATTGCCTTAGTTGGCATAGATGCTCTGAACCGGGACACAATTTCCAATTTTCTAGCGGATGAGATCGAGTTTTAAAGCAGCTTTCTTCTAGAAGCTTTCTTTCCCGCTTTCTTTCTATTCTTGGAACGATTCTTATCCATTCTTTGAAGAAGAGAAAGAAGATAAATGTAATAGTTGCCATTTCCCGCTTTTTCTGCTTTCTAGGGTTTTAGATGTTATCTTCTTTCTAGATTTAGTAATAAAGCTTGCTTGTTGAGCAAGCCCTAGATTGTGAAAGCAAGGAGATTTTAGGGTTCCCTACTCCTCTGCTTGTCTATAAATAAGAGTCTTTGCTCATTAGTTTCTTTAACGGTTATTGCGATAACAAACTGTTGAGTCTCTTTTAGCCAGTAAGTTGTTATTCAGTGTCAGTTCACTTTGTGTTGGAACGGTTATTGTGTTAGCAAATTGAGCCTGTATTGCAGCAAGTTGTTATTCAGTTTCAGTTCATTGTGTTGTGATAAGCAAATTGTTGAGCCTCTTTAGCCAACAAGGAGTTAGTGTAATTGTTGTTTCTATTGTGTAAGAGCAAGATTGCAAGCCTCTTTAGCTGCAATTTCTTGTTCCAGGCATGTTAGAAGTGAGCTTTGTTCCAGAAGTTTGAGTAATAAAATCATGAGCCTCCTTTGCCTTGATCCAAAATCTCAGATTTCAGTTATTTGTGTTATGCTTCTATGATCTCGATTTCAGCTTGCATTGAAGTGTGTAGATGTTTGTTGAGAAAGAGTTTATCGAAGTATTTTGTCAGAAAATCTACCTTGTTAATTTCTAACTTCTCTTGCTCTGCTATTACTTGAGAGGTTAGGAACGTCTTTAGTCTAGGTTAGTCGTAGTTGAAGTTCTTAAATCAGAAAATCTCAGCTGCGGCGTTTGTGTTTTATAAACCTTGTGCTCTAAGCTGATCAAAAAGATAGGCAACTTAGTTTTAGTTTACTTTCTTGAACACCATCAGCAAGAGGGAGCTTCCCCTCCTAATTTGAAGAGCAGTTTATCTATGCATAGCTGTCCGTTTCAAATACGCATTCCAGAGGTGCGAATTTAAACGCCAACAAATCCATCATGGGTTCATAAAACAAAATCATGAGTTGAAGGTTGTGTTAGAAGTAGAGGTCACATGGGAGAAAAATTGCAAGTATATTTGCCTTTTCTAGGGCACACAAGAGTCATGAGTTGAAGGTCGTGTCAGAAGTAGAGGTCACATGGGAGAAAAATTGCAAGTGTTTTTGCATTGTTTAAGGCACATGGGAATCACATGAACTACACATGGGAATCACATGAACTAGACCAAAAGTCTATAAGTGCAAGTATAATGATTTGGGTCATAAGCAAAAGGGTGACATTATAGTCATGTTTTTCACCAAGGGCGGGCATGCAATTTTGACCAGTCACATGGGAAGAAAATAAGGTTTTTAGGGCTTGTGCAACTATGCACATTTGAGTGAGGAATTTTTGAGATTTTATTAACAATCACAAGAGTTCAACTTTTGCAATGAGGGTAGTAGCAACATTGACTCTAATAATTGCATCATTTAGTGTTCTTTTCATTGGAGTTACTTTGAATGACCAGCACAATAAAGATGGAGCAAACTTAGAAGGTTGGATAGCCATGCACTTTGCCTACAAATATCTTGAAGTAAAATGTGTTAAGAGGCATTTCTTGACGTTAATGATGACACACTTTGTCCCCATGTTGAAAATCCTCCAAATGCACTTCCAAGAGAGTCTAAAAGGATTATCATGCCAAGAGAGTCTAAAAGGATTATCATGCCAAGATTAATTGCTCGTATTTTAAGAAATCCACACTTTGAAGACAAGTAGGAAGGCAGTGTAGATAAAACCCAAAATGGATGGTTACCTAGTTAGCCTAGGAGCTTGTGATCTTGGGATTCATACCCTTACGAGGGTTATGAGAGAACTTGGCAGAACTTGATGAAGTAGCTCAACATGGATTGTTGTCCAATAGTTTGGAAGAAATGTGATACGGGAGTTTCAGGAGGTAGTAACCTGGGAACTCGGGAATTCAGCTTAGGAGCTACACCTTAATGAAGGTTCAATGCAGCTTGATGGAGTTCTACCTGGTGTATGGTTTGTTTCCAAAGAAAAGCTTTTGAAGAATGGCATATTCATGGTTCAAGGTGTTTTTAGTTTGTTATGTTTTGCTTTTAGTGAAGTAAACCTTAGGGGGATATTAGAATAATATTAAATTACTAAAAGATAAGGCTTACAGTTGTCATAAAGCCACCTTAGTGGCAAGTGTTTTCTTTCCATTTTTTCTAGATTTAATTTTTAGCTTTAAGTGAGTCATGTAATGTTTATCTGTTATGGTGGTTTCTTCTCCAATCTCTATATAAGGAGATGAACCTCTTTGTAATTATTATCCTGTTAATTAATAGAATATTAAAATATTGTGTTCCATTAATTTTTGCAGTAATGTGGGAGTTGCAACATCATTTCCAATTCGTGGGAAGTTGCCAAAGCAATAAAGGTCGCTACTAAGGCACTATCACAGCTAGGGTGCAATATATTTGAAGTTGCAAAGGTCATTTTGGTTCCAAGTATTTTTGTTTTTCTCATGGCAACAAATTGTTAACTTCATATTTTTGAAAGGGTGGCTTACTCCTGAATTCTTGGGTTTTCAAAATAAAATTTGAAGGGTTTAAAGTCTAAAGAATTTTGCAAAATCTAAGGATTAGGGTTTCAAGAAAAGTTTATTTTCTAGGTCAAATTAAAAGAGTTTGTTAGGGTTTGAATCTTGTCTATATCTATATATCCCTATTGTGCAATGGCCAATATTTAGAGTCTTGTTTTGCTATATAACTATAAGTTGAATAATCAAAATTTTAAGACATGGAGTCACAAGATACCATCACTGTGTATTGGATGTAAGCCTGAATATCGTCAAGCACTAAAAGGAGACCAGCCAACTATCTAAATGACTTTGAAAAACATTACAGGGAAGCCTTGTTATTACTTAAGTTATCTGTGTCTAATGATATAATCCCAAAGTTCTTAGTGCTACATCTACAAGTACATTGTGGAATACTTTGAAAAATAAACTTTTGACAAAGTTCAGGTCCTATATTTGAAAAATCTATTGCTTTCTACTAAATTGCATGAGTGGGTCTTCATTAGAGAATCTTTTGAAACTCGAAGTTCTTAGGCATCAGTTCCCCATAGTTAACAAACCAATGAATGAGGAAGATATGGTTGCTCTGATCATCAACAATTCATCACCCTCCTTTGAGATTTTTGTCAAGTCTCTAAACCTATAGGCATAAAGCCAAACTCTAACCTTTGACAAGTTCAATTTATATCTACTGCAAAAGGAACATTGACAAGAACGAATGAGTGAAATTCCTTCTGGGAATTCAAAAAGTACAGTTGTTGCACAACTTCAAGATACAAACTATAGTTCTCCTCTTCTCACTTCACAATATTGAAAAATGTACAGTGCTTCTACTATTTGGGCATGTTAAGAAAGATTGTAAGAAAAAACAATATTATCTATCCTACAAGCCACAAATGAAGCTAATGTGATGGTTATTGCTGAGGAAAACCATGATGAGTTTGCATTGATGACTTTTTCAAACAGTGTTAAAAGGAGTTGTTGATTCTTTAATTCAAGTGCATCCAAACACTTGACATAAAAAAATAACTAATACATCAAGTTTACTAATGATGAAAGTTATTGGGATTCTGTTTTGCTTGATGATCACATATAGTTGAAGGGACAGGTGATGTGAAACTTGCACTCAATTAAGCATAAAAAATTTTAGTACGAAATGTTAGGTATGTTCCAAGTTTGAACAAAAATTTACTCTCTATTAGTCAGATTATAGAAAATCCTGAAGTTCTGGTTTAGTTTTGTGGGAAAAAGTGCATTGTTTCTAATGTGAAACAGCATAAATAATTACTCAAGGCATTAGGCCAAGCGATGTGTATAAAGACTTGTATGGACTTGTTGATCCTGCTTTGCATCCAAACTGAAGGAAATTAGTCCAATCATAAACTTAAGGAGGTTAGTACAAAAGCTAGTAATGTGATGCCGCTGAAAGATGTGCTTTCCAGTTTATGAGGTATTCCAATGCATCAGCCTTTGGGTCATTCTTCTCCACCTGTGTGTTAGCAATGCAAAACTAAAGGTGCTTCCAATCCATCTGAAGTTCAATCCATACAAAGACTGTGTTTCAATTGAAACTTTGTTCTTGAAACATTTTCCTATTGTGCTTGGGGAAGAGGCTGTGGGGGGGTTGGGGGCGGTGGGGGTAGTCTTATTTTTAAGGTGAGCATAATAATGACTTTCCAAAAGCAAATGCACCACCTCAAAGGATGGACAAATCAATCGATCTATCTTTCTCAAGTGCCTATGTCATGAAGATTGCTAATGCAAATATATCTCTTAATTTATACAAATCTTAGGAGCCATATTCTAATTTAATGACTAAAACTCCACCATTAGAAGTACATCCCTTCTCTCATATATTTTCTTTGTTCACACTAACAAAGGTCAGGGTAGTGTTAACATTGTAGGAAGAATGAAAGAAATGTTTGAAACAATGATAAATGTCCAAAATCCAATTGGATGTTGTTGAAGAAGATAGGATAGGGATTCATAAACCTAGAGATGATGAAAGTGATAAGGAAACTGAAAGAGGAAATAGACAAGTTGCCAAACCAATTGTTGAAGAGGACGATCAAGATAAAATGTGTTGTACCCAAACCAAATTTTTTGCTTCATCAAGGCATTTTGCATTTAAAAGTCTAAACCTTGCTAAAATGTTGTAAAATACTGTTTTGGGCAATGTCAAGTATGGAGTTTTCGTCAATATTTTGTTAGTCAATGTCAGTCAATTGACCAGAACCTGAAGCAGAGATCCAAAATGAAGCTTTTCACGATGAAGGAGCACCTCACGATGACATTTCATATTGCAGACGGTCATTTCAATGATCCAATTGTTGAAGAGGACGATTCAGATAAAAACCCAAACCAAATTTTTTGCTTCCATCAAGTCGCATTTTGCAATTTAAAAGTCTAAACCTCTGCTTCAGAGATCAGGCATATGAGGCTGTGAGATACCAGCTGAAGATTGCACTTGGTGATTTCATTCACAGATTGAGCTTAATCAGTCAATCAGAGTTTTACAAGTATGGAGTTTTCGTCAATATTTTGTTAGTCAATGTCAGTCAATTGACCAGAACCTGAAGCAGAGATCCAAAATGAAGCTTTTCACGATGAAGGAGCACCTCACGATGACATTTCATATTGCAGACGGTCATTTCAATGATCGAGACAGAGTTTTCAGTGATCGAAAACGAGGATTTTTCAGAGGAAAAGCCCAAAAGTGCAAGTATAGCTCAAGGGCGCCCAGTTTTTTCAAGGTCAAGATCTTGTCTGAAATGTTCAAGCATCCAGTCAATCTCTTCAGAATTAGCCTGGCTATCCGTCGAGCTATCCAGCGAGGCGTTCTGAGACTCACAGCTCCGGCAAATCACGACAGAAGGCGAAATCCCTAAATTTTAGGAGATGAAAAATTTGCTCATTTCCGGCAAAAGCGCGCCTCTAGCCTGAGGGCGCCCATCTTGAAGCAGGGGTGAATCTTAACAGTTTCGATGCCGGATGCAGTCAGTCCGTTCATAACTAGTCTGCTCATCCGACGAGATGTTAAGCGCAGTCATCCGACTCTCAGAGTTTAGGCGGCAGTCGTCCGAAGATCAGCCTAAAATAGAGTTTTCATGTTTTTGAGCTTCTTCGTTTATGCCCAGTGCAAGTACAGGCCAGAGGCGTTGGTTTAAAGGACCCTTCAGATGCCAGAATTTGCAAACAGAGTCTTCACAACATCGGTAATATTCTAGTCCAGCTCCGCGATGCACCATTCAGCTTGTCGATCCGACATTCCAGGTGGTCGTGGCAGAGATTCTACCGAGCACGTAATTTTACAGGCGGACCAACAAATGATTTTCAGTGTATTTCTACAGTCTTAAGGCGCCTAGCCTTTAGGCTTGTCAGATGAGCCCGTTCGCGTTCGAAGTCTTCACAAATATTGAGCGTAATCAATTTATCTTTCCAACGAGCATAGCCGTCAGCCTTCAGCATTTGGCAGTCGCTCGTGCGTGCGAGGTCTTTGGTGCAATATTGCAAAGTGAAGACGTCCGAAAATGGCTAAGTCTAGGAGCGGTAAACGTAAATAAAATACGCACTGGAGTTTTTGAGGTCTTAGAAGCAGTTTTCTTGCCTCGACATCTCCAAAGACTTCTCTTGAGGGCTCTTCTGGCTGTCCGTTAAAACAGATAGTGCCTGAATCGGGTCATCCCAGCTCCAGTTATCAGACGTCAAAGTAGGGTACTCGGATGGAAGTCTGACTTTCGCCAAAATGACAAAAGTGCAACCATGAGCCAGGGGCGCTTTTACTTTTGAGGCCCTTAACACAGTTTTCAGTTGTCGTGTGTGCAGTCGTTGGATGCAGAATATCTCCAGCTATCCAGTGAGCTTCGTCTCGTGTCAGCAAGGTTCACCATTCACCGTCAGCAGCCGTTTGAAGTGTCAGATGGCAGTTTAGGAAAATGGCTAAGTCTGGAACCCGTAAAGCAATTTAATCAGGTGCGCCTAATTTTTCAAGGGGTTAAACGATGGATTTTGCAGTAGTGTCTCCCAGTAGACATTTCTTCCTTGTTCAATAGGCTTTCCGTTGATTATCTCAGATCAGTCTCAGCATCACCCGGTCATCCGGAAACCAGTGTCGAAGTTGGCCAGTCGCGATAGTGCTGTCAGCTATAAAATAGGGATTTAATTAAAAATGAAGAATCTTGAGCAAATGGACGCCTATGTGCTCAAGAGTTGACTTTTCAGAGTCGTTGAAGCATGACGATGAATCTCAGAGCTTCATCAGAGCTGCCAACTGAAGTTCAGAATGTACCTGTCTATAAATAGCATTTTCTATTTTTGGCGCCATTGCATGATAATAAATATTTTATTATTATTTTCAAATTTGAACTTCCAGTCAGTGGCAGTTGAACTGAAGGGTGACCAATCAGAGGACTTCTATTCTGGTTAGGGTTTATGAATTCTTGCAGTCATAATTCAGTGCGAATTTCTTATTATTTATACATGGCGCCATCTCCATTGTTATTCACAAGTTTTCAAAGAGAATTCGTATTTCTCAAGAGCAAAATTAATCTTGAATGAAATTCATATTTTTCTAAGGCAAATTCATTTCCTCCAAAAGAGATCGAAGTTTATTAAACTCAAAGCAAATTCAAGAATAAATTCGTTTTTCTTTAGAAGAGAAGGGCGCATATTTCAAAGTTCAAAGTAATTCACATATTTCAAAGATTCAAAGGCGTATTCCAAATTCTTCAAAGGCGTATCCAAATTTCAATCAAATTCGCAGTTTCTCAAAGATTCAAAGGCGGATTTCATAATTCTTTAAAGGCGAAACCTCAAATTCAATATAAATTCGTGTTTTTCTTCAGAGGAAATTCGAATTTAATTTATTCAAAGGCGCAAATTTCAAGAAGAAATTCGTGGTTTCTAATTCCAAGGCGATTTCTTCCAGTCAGAGGCAGAATCTACATCAGTTCACAGAGGCGATCTCATTTAACATATCTTTTTGCAGGATAAAGTTCACAATTATTAGTAATTCAAAGAAATCTTGGGCGATTTTCACAGAAGAAGGCTTCAAAAAACGTCTTTTTCATCCTTTCAATCACAGATTTCTCACAAAATACAAATTGCATGTTCCTGAAATTGGCGATTTTGGCAAGTCTCAGTATCTGGATCATTTCCATATAATTTCCTCGAGTTAAATTTGTGCGTTTGATTTTTCACGAATTTTTAGCTTCAGAACACTCGTTCTCGAATTGCTAATTTTCTCAAGTGAAAATCTCGTACAATCGAGTAGAAGTTGAATTTTCGCAAATCTGACTTTCGGGTTGTCTTAGAATCCTTTTGGACAAAACCCATATCTCGGATTTTGGCTGAAAATAATTCTTCCGAAAGGCTATTTTAACTCTTGCAGGCTATTTTTTAGATTCGAAATCTTGTCGATTATATAGTCAAGTTCCGCAGTCAACGGCAAGTTTTTGAGAATGTAGTTCACTCGGCTCGAATATAGGACCAAAACCGTCCTTACTCATGATTTCTTAGGTTGGTTGAGATAGATCTTCACAAAGTATTGCCAGGCAGTACTAGACCCAGTTAAATCAGAGGTTCAATCATTGAATATTAAGCGCAGTTTACTAGAGGCCGCTTCCATACCTATCTCTGTTCACTGTGTTGAGTTTGTAATGTCTTGCATTAAGCATTACAATCCTACTACTCGTGAGATAGCGTCAGTTGACGAACGGGTCATTTGCAGTCTCAAACCTTTGGACATCGAAAGGAGTTTTGGCATTCCTCAGCACCAGAACAGTTTGGTGATTTCTATGGAGCAGTGTGCACAGGCATTCGATGTTGATGTGGACAAGTGTCAGAAGAAGATGGCAGAAAGATGGTTAAAACAAGCAAAGAACAGATTGCCAAACAATGTGGGTCGCGGTGAATACAAGGATGAGTACGTGATTCTAATTACACTCTTGAATCGTGTCTCAGGTCAAGCACATGCAAATGTTTTCCGGCCTTGGATGTATTACATTATTGGTCGCATCATTTACGGCGAAGCAGTATGACTAGGCATCCTTCCATGGCTGACATTCTCCCTGCAGGCAAATTACGGTTTCTTAGTTGCCCATGGGTTCACATGTGTTATCTTGTGTACTTGATGGCTTATCGAAGTGGGTTTGAGGACTTAACACGTGAGCATTCTCCTTTATTCGAAGGTTTATGATTATTATGATCAGCGAGTTCACGGTGACACGTCATTTCAAAAGCGTGTTCCGCGAAGCTTTCTTGACTTACGGTGAGGAACTTGGGCCGAGAGTTGCATGTTATTATCTTTCGGCGGTTGCTAGGAGCGCTTAATGGATGGATGAAATGATTGGTTTATTAGGTTCCCAACTTACACCTACATCCGGTATCACGGCTTCACGAAGAATCGGCTATGGCACACGTTATCCTTGGATAAAGGCAGTGTTTGAGGAGTTCCTTAGGCGAGGATGCATGATGTTCATCGTCTTCTACGCCGCAGGCACAGACCATCACTTAACTTTCCTTTTCAGTTTGGAATGTATTGGTGCAAATCGGCAATTGATGCCAAGATCGCAAGACAGGAACTTGAGAGATATCATCTTAAGTACCTTGTCAAAGCACGTGCCTATGACCTCTTAGGTCATTATACAGTTCGCCTTGCTGGAGGAGCATATCACGAGCCTTCTATGGAGGATTACTAGGCCAATTGCGCAGATGACTTCGAGGTTCACAGACGCAGTTACGACCGCTTTTCTCTCTCACAGATTGCTGTTTTCTTGTCAGAAGATGTGGGAGGTTTGTCAGATGATGAGGGAGAGGTTCTTCCTCAGTTTTTCAGAGAGCAGGTCGATACACAACCGTTGCCAGCAGCTGATTGGTACGCCAAAGAATATGCAACGGTCAAGGAGAGGTCAAGTAGAGTTATCCAGAACAGTATACTTTACCTCAACAGCAAGAAGACAAGGAGGGTTAGTGTGCCCAGAGCAGAGCCGCCAGTAGTGGTGAATCCTTCGCTACCTTCCTCGTCAAAACCTAAACAAAAGAAGAGGAGTAATCCTCCCAAGAAAGTACAAGCGCCAAACATTTCAAAGGGCAAGGCGCTTGCCACTGTTACACACACGGAGCCTGACAGACAGCCTATCACAGAGCCAGTTCAGAGGTCAGTTTAGAGCTCGCCAGTACCTGAGGTTCAGCCTCAAGCTCCTACATCAGTTTCAGAGCCATCACCAGTCCCAATTCACATTGAATTGGATTTAGACTCTCCACCTCGCAGTGGGTCTTCTACACACTCACTCTCATCAGTACCTCCTGTCACTAGTACAGACCCTTCTAGTAGTATTAGCAAAGATTCATCTTGGATCGAAGCTCAGCTCGGAAGGAAGAGGAGGCAGCCATCTTATGTCCTTAATCATTCTGATTTTGATGACATTTACCAAGATGCGCCAGATAAGAGAGTCAAGAACATGGTTCACATAGAAAGAAACACTGACATGGAGGTTGTTATCGAGACTGCTGTACCTCCACAGGGGAAGAGCTTGGCTGATTTAGAGTCTCAGGATTTTGAAGTTATCACCGTCAACCTTGGTCGTAGCACACGCTAGACTCAGGTTGATCTTCTACAAGTTGCTACGGACAGTGCCAGAGATAGAATACTGAAGGACGGAGAAGACAAGGCAGCCCTCAAGGCTGAGATCAGACAGCTTCGTCAGTATATTTCTAGCCTTGTACATAGACCCGATGCTATTAACACCCTTCCGCCGATGCTTGAGCCTGCAGCAGAGCAAGGTCAGCTCAATCACTTAGTTGCATATGGCAAGCGTTTGGAGGAATGGGAAGAGGATTTCGTTGCTAGAGGCCGTACCATGCTTGCAGAGTTATATCAGTTGCGGTACAATGCACAAGAGCTCCGCATTCGTCTTCAGGATGAGGAACGGGATATGGCAATAAACAAACCCAGGGATGAGATTTTGATTGCTCATCTGAGTGTGGCTTATGATACAGTCATAGATGCAGAGGACAGAGAAGCTATCTACTCTTGGAAAACACAGTTGGTTTTCAGGGCAAAGATAGAGGATACTTTAGCATCCCGAGTTGGTGAGAGTAGAGAGCACGTCACTAGTGCACTCGGTTTGTGAGGACTCTAGTATCTCCTTACCGTGTTGTTATTCGAGGGTGGTGCCTACGGGAGCTTACCAATGTTCATAAAACTCCGGGCACTCATTCATGTACATATTTTCACTGGGGAGGCGTTGGCTGTAAGGTTACTCAACTTACAGTCATGTCAGCATTGTTCGATGAAGCAACGAGGACTGAAGCTTGACGCCTCAAATCACATTTCGGTGAGGATATGCCGTGATCGACATAGCATCGCCGTGAGTCTCATAGCTCGGATGGTGAAATACGCTAACAATCATTGAGGTTGATTGCCGAGAATCCCACCAGTAGTCTTGGGTTCCGCCACTTCTCGGAATAGACATTACGCACGAGTTGAGCCCGGTGTTACTTTCCGTTAACTCGATGTTGTCATCACATCTGAGATCTATTCTGAGATTCATCTTGTTTACTTGGAGTTTCATTTAGGGTTTTCGTTAACTGATGGTAGTCTTCAGTTAACTTGCTTTCAATAAGGACGTGCATGCTCGCACAGTTGTCCATTTTAGATTAGATGTTTCGGTTAAACTGATGGTAGTTGCCAGTTAACTATATAGTTTACTTGATTAGGGTTTGGGCATGACTTGCATGCATTGCAAGAATCAGATGACACAAGGTGATTTTAGGTTCCCTACACCTTGATGTATATAAATAAGAGCTTATGCTCATTTGTAAATAACTTTTGCTTGAGAGAGAAATATATGCTGCGCCTACCTTGCCCTCAATATTGCTCTTTTGGTATTTGTTCATGTGTCTTCACTATTGCAATCAATTGTTATGCCACATAGGGTTTCGAAAGATTGTAATGCTGAATTCTTTCCATAGTTTAGAGATTTCTGTTTGAACATCTTTATCATTGAAATCAATTGTTATGCCACATAGGGTTCCAAGAGATTGAGGTGATAAGGCTGTTTTGTGTTAATTTATCATTGTGATCGATCGTTATGCCACATAGGGTTTCGAGAAGTTGCAGCGATAAATCTGTTTTGTGAATCTTTATCAATATAATCGAAGGTTATGCCACATAGGGTTTCGTGAGATTATAAAGATAAAGGCTGTTTTGTGAAGACTTTGCTGTTTCGATCGAGTGTTATGCCACATAGGGTTCCATAAAATTGTCTTAGTAAAGTCTTAAATCTGTTGTGCCCAATAAGCTTGTTTAGATTGAGATGATAGTTGTGCCACCTTGCCTCCAAGTAGAGAGTCTAAACATGCTTATCGTCCGATAGTCAAACCTTGCTCCGTTTCCTCTTGCTCTGTTTTCCTGAGGAGATTGGATAGATTAAGTTGTAGTTGTAGTTAGTAGATCTGCAAAACCAGAGAAAACTCAGCTGCAACGTATAGGTTCTTTCAAGAAAGTCTTGTGCCTCTAGCAGCTGAAACAAAAAGACAGGACATAGTTTTAGCTTATTTTCCTTTGCAAGTATATTTGTCAAAGCACATCAAGGGAGCTTCCCCTCCATAATTCGAAGAGCACTCATTGCGTAGTGTGCATAGGCTGTTCATAACAACTTTTACTCCAGAGGTGTTAGTTGTTACGCCAACAAAATGTTGAGGCCATTCAACTATTGGTATGAGATCTAAAAGTGATATTTCTAATTATGATGGTAGTTTAAGTCTTGAAGAATTGATAGATTAGTTTACTAAAATAGAAGAATATTTTGAGTGTGAAGAAATGCTAGATCTTGGAAGAATAAAGTGTGCTAAGACAAAATTGAAAGAATATGTTGCATTACGGTGGAAATAAGTGCAATTAAATAGATGTAGAAGAGAACAGGAAAAGATTGAAAAATGGGATAGAATGGTGTCAAACTTTAAAGTTAGGTTTATCCCTACAAATTATCAATTAGATCTATTGAAGAAATTGCAGAATTTGAGACAAAAAGATATGAATATGAAGGATTATACAAAGGACTTTTACAAGATGACAATTAGGGTTGGTCATCATGAAGTTGATCAAGAAAAATTGGGAAGATATATTAATGGTTTGAGAGTATCTATATCAAAATAGTTGAGCATGATAAGGATGGAATCGAATGAAACATATCAATTTTCCCTAAAGGCAATAAAACATAACTGCTAGATATTTTAGATAAAGAAAAATAGACAAAGAGGAAGAGGTAGCAGTTTCTATAGAGGAAGCCATCAATGCAATGATAAAGGACATGGACATGAAGATGCAAAAGCAAAAGGAAGTGATAATTCTTACTACAATGAGATCTTATGAATATCAGCAAGCTAGAGGCAAATTTGGAAGAGGAGGTGGAAGATCATTCCACGGTACTTGTTTCAAGTGTGGAGTTGAACAACATAAGACATTTGAGTGTCCCCAATCACAAGTAACATCAAAAGACTGAAAGGAACAGCAAGAGCCGCACATGCAGATGAATAATCAATTGGATTGCCTAGTAGAGTGAATGAACTAGAAAGATGTGAGTAATTGTTAATGAAAAGAGTATTATTAAAGCCTAATAATGAGGATAGAAAGGAACCAATACAAAGAAGGAATTTGTTTTGAACCATTTGCAAATTGAAGATAAATGTTG
Organism: Sequoia sempervirens; assembly: GCA_007258455.2. Classification (NCBI taxonomy): domain Eukaryota; kingdom Viridiplantae; phylum Streptophyta; class Pinopsida; order Cupressales; family Cupressaceae; genus Sequoia; species Sequoia sempervirens. The sequence continues at coordinate 152,522,298 of VDFB02075321.1, forward strand.
TAAATTCACAATTGATAGTGGAAGTATTGATAATCTTGGCTCAAATGAAATGGTTAATAAGTTGAAGCTGAAGAAGATTGAGCACTATATAGTATTTCATGGTTGTAAAAAGAACATAAGGTTTGGTAAGTGAACAATGTTTGGTCAAGTTCAAGATAGGATCGTATTATAATGAAGTATCGTGTGATGTTATGCCTACGGATGTATGTCATTTACTGAGAGAGAGACCTTGCCAATATGATATAAAATCTATTCATAATAGCAAAGAAAATACATGTACTTTGATGATGTAAGGTGAGAAACATATACTTACTCCATTGAAGGATAAAGGAAATTATAAGAATGGTTGTGCCAAAGTTTGTTTAGTTGATGATAGGAAATTCTTAGAGGGCCTAAAGCATGAAAAGATGTGTTTTGCAGTAGTTCCCAAGATATGCATTAGCACTGGTGAAAGATAAGAGCCATAAATAGAAATTTTTGAGTTGTTTAATAAGTATAGCGATATAGTGTCTAATAATATGCCGAATAGCTTACCACCAATTAGAAGTATTAGTCACCACATTGATTTGATTCCAGGAGCAAGCTTACCAAACAAGGTTGCTCATAGAATGATGCCAATAGAAAATGAAAAATTGCATAGAAGTGCGACAGTTCTTGAAGAAAGGTTAAGTCTTTGTGTGGTACAATCATACTAGCACCAACCAAAGTAGGAGAATAAAGAATGTTTATTGATTCCAAAGTTATCAATAAGAACATGTACCTATAACTTATGGTGATCTTACTGCTAACTTTGTGTTGTACCCATAAAAAAAATTCATTTTGTGTCCAAATTACAAATAAAGTTCCATGTTAAGTTAAATCTAATAGTCTTGATTCCAAACCTTGTATTGTTTTTCTATGTATTTTGTCATATTTTTTTCTTCTTGTCATAGGAACAATGATCACAGCCCTAAAATATTGCTATTTAAGCACATAGAGCTCACCTCAGAAAGAAAAGAAGTGAGAAGTAGGCGTTAAAGACAAAAAAATGGCTAAGGCATGAGGTAAGTTACACACCTAAGATGTGCAAATCAGATATTCAATGAACATGTGCACACCAAGAGATTAAACAAGTGTAGGACAATCAAAAAATTAAAGTTTGTGCTTCAAAAATTTGCAGCTAAAATAAAAGATCAAAGATTTGAGTCACACATGCACCAAGATAGAAAAAAAACAAATTTTCAAATGCAAAAACTGAGTCTGAAATGAATTCACATACATGGATAAAGAAAAGATTTTTAGCTGCAATGACTACAAATTTGTTGTGTCTAGGGCAAAAAACAATTTTTGTTTGTTAAAAATCATGGCCAAACAAGGGCACATGAGCACAGAAATAGAAAAATACAGGTCATTTTTGTAAAAAAAAAAATTGCAGGAGAAAAAAGGCACAAGAAGGTGCATGAGGCTATACAAGTGAGATTAAGAGAACCAATCAAAAGTTTGAAATTGCATTCACAAGCACATGCCTAGTCCATAAGCACATGCCTCATAAAAGAAGAAATTGTTTTCAAAAGAAATGAAATCTAAGGGCCTATAGATAGGCATGTGCAAGAATAAAGGGTTTTGGTCTTCAAACTCTACGTTTTCATCATACCAGTGATGCACACAAGAGTGTTAGATCATGGGGTTTATGTGTCAAAATGGTGTCATACAAGTACACATGAGAAACAAAAGTGTGTGCCTAATTAAATTGAATCTTTCCTTAAAAATTCTTTTCAAAAGGACCAGTGTTAATGTGTGCACCTAATGTCTAGGTATGTGCCTCAACGAAGCATGGATAAGGGAGAAATATGTGCCTAAAAGAAGTTAATTTTCAACATCTAAATGTTCAATTTCAATGTGCACACTCAAGCAGCAAGAATGCAACTCTTATGGAGACAACTTAGCTTCAAGAAGGTCAAATCTGCACCTATACGAAGAGTTAATGACTATTGAAAATGAAACAATGCTTTACAGTTTACAATATAAAATACAAACACTTATTTTAGAGGTTTGTTCTTTTATGGGAAAAGCAAAATAGTGGTATTTTTAGAATATTTTGGCATTTATATAGAGGAAGATTACTTTTAAATAAAAACTTAGCTTTTAGTCTCCTACAACAGCAGAAAGAACAGCAAAAATCAATATAGGCATCACCATTTTCAAGGAGAAACACATATTTGGAGTTTCCTTACTTTTAAGTTTCCTCTGAATTCAGCATTTTTTATTTATAACCCATAGTCAACTATTGTTAGGTCACCTATCTTTAGATGTGAGTATTAAAGGATAAATTGTAATAATTCTGATCGTCAATCTAACTAACAATCACATGTAATATTAGAATTAGTGGATATGATTCTTTTGTGATAAGAGTCAAGCAAGCAGTTGTAGTTAGGGTAGGAATACAATTAATTTATTTCATTTATTTTCATGCATATCTTTGTAAACAATATAAAGTGCTATCTTCACTTAGATTATTGATGGTTATTCTCAAGCCTACATATTGCTGAAATTGCTATTCAATGTTAAAGTTAGTCCAAAATTCCATATTTATTCAATAGAATTTATCATGACTATCTTTCCTTCAAATTTCTATTAAAATATTTGTTGTGTGTATTGAGGGAGATTAAATTGCTTTTAGCAAGTTGCAAGCTTTGTATTGCAAGTTTGCTCAAAGTTTGAGATTGTGGCTTTGTATTGATCCTTTAATTTAATTTACTAAAGCATTTGTGCATTTGTGTTTAATCTATCCAATCTCTATGTGTACTTGCATAGTTCAATCTCGGCTTTTAGTTGAACAAGACAAGATTGTAGTTGTAGGATTTATTTTCAGCCAAAAAGTATAAAAAAATCATTTTCCCTGAATTGAAGAGCATCTCAAACTATTGCTCTAAGTGAATCCAAAAAGTACACTTTTAACTTTATTGAATCGACCTAAAAAACCATTGCACACATTGTAAATAGCAAATACATATTGTGCATATTACGATTTTTTTATTTATAAGGAGCTTCCCTTTCTAGTTTGACGAATGATTCTACCACACATCTATTTTGTTTGGTGTTGCACTAAAAGGTGCAAGTTAAAACACTAGCATTCTAGAATTTGTACACATTCTCCATCCTATTTTCAGCAGTGCTAATAAGGTCAGTACTGCACAAGGACTTAAACTTTCTTTGATCAGACTTAAATCAACAACTTATTAACATATTTAATGTAATATTAATGGTCATCTTTGTTTTTATTAAGCTTTAGTTAGTTGTCAATTTTCTTTTAGTTAGTAATTTTTGACTTCCTGTTTTTTAACTTTTTCGTCAGTTAACGATTGTTTCTTTTAGAAACATCGTCTTGCATTTTTCTTTATAAGAAGATCTTCTCTCCATTTGTAAATACACCAATCATGAATTTGATAAATCATTTCATGGTATCAAAGCTCAAGCTCAAACCTCATTAGTTTTAGAAATATCTTAGATGTTTTTTTTGTCATTTTTTTTTAAATAAAAAATCAAAGAAATTTCTAAAATTTTCGAAGTTCTTTTTAGTGAAATTTTTTGAAGTAGTTTCAAAGATTTTTGAGGGTTTTTAAGTCTACTACTTGGCACAATCCTATCTTCTTTGTTTGTGCAGATCTGCATTATTTATGGGTGTTGTTCGTTGAAGATCGTGGGCGACCTATTCTCTTTTCATGGCAAATTGTGATAGGTGCTGGTTCGTAGCTGCTGGGCATTTTCTTTTCTTGGCTATGTTTACCTAAAGATCGTGGAGTTCTTCAAATTTTTGGAATATTTCTAGGTTGTTGGTTGAAGTCTATGCTTGCGCCAGTTTGTGAAATGGTATTTTCAAATTTACTAGGAATCTTCATCAGTGTTTCTGGGCGATTTTGCAAAAATCATGTTTTCATGGTACCCTAAAGGGTTGTTTTTTGAACCAGTTTTTGACAGGGTTTGCTGGTTGACAAATAAAAATTTTGCAAAGCGTTTTTCCAATTTTTTTCTGAAAAAATTTACTAAGTGTTGTTTTATGAAGAGTTTTTTGACGACTTTTTTTCTAAAACAATCGTGCGTTGCTGCTAGGGTTTCCATACCAGTTTTTTTGGCAATTTTTTTCTCAACAAAAAAATCGTGCACCTAAAGATTTTAAAGAGTTTATGAAATCTTTTCTATAAAATTTTTTTAGTTTTTTGAGGATTTTTTCTAAAAAAATCAATGTTCCACAGGGATGCGTCCCCCCGAGAAAACCACCCGTTTCCGAGACGGGGATGTTTCTTAGACGGGGAGACTCCTAGGAAACATCCCTTCGTTGTCTCCACATTTCTTCGTCGTCCCCCTGAAGTCCCCTTCTGGGAGACTTCAGGGAAACTTCTGGGAGACTCTAGGGAAACTTTTGGGAGACTTCCAGAAGTCCCCTCCACCCAAGGAAACTCCAAGGAAACTTCTGGGAGACTCAAGGGAAACTTCTGGGAGACTCCAAGGAAAATCTGGGAGACTCCAGGGAAACTTCTAGGAGACTTCCAGAGGCATCAGGCTATTAGCTTGGAGCCATTTACTATTAGTATTTGCTATTTTGTACTTTGTTTTTGAAGTTTGAAGTTTGAACATTGATGATACAGTGATACTTGATTGTAACTATGATTCATAAATCATGATTATGAAACATCTAGTTTTTGTTGCATTTTCCAATGTCTATATTTTCATTTTGATTTTCAATGTTCAGTGGTTCACTAGTTCAATGAAATGATATATCATTGCAATGTGTTATTGTGTTTAAACTTTAAACTTTTAAGTTTTAAGATTTGTTTTTATGTGTTAACTTTACTTATTCCTTAGGCTTCTACAGTTATATAATTATATTGTTATACATCTTTTTATAACTAATTTTTTAAGTACTATACGTATTTCAGCGCCGCCGCTGCCCCCCCCCCCCGGCCACCATCCCCCTGCCATCCCCAAACTTAGGCCCCCCGTCTCCCATCTCGGAAACGCGTCCCCCACCATCCCCCCTACCCGTCCCTGAAACTCCATGAAACATTGGAAAAAATCTAACTTTTTCAGAGTTTTCGAAGGTTTTTTCTAAAAAATATTACAATTCGTGTGTCAGCTAATTGTCCAGTGTTTTGCCAGCTTCGTGTGTTAGTTGATTGTGTAAGAACCCTGTCTTATTCTGATCATAAACTTCTGACTTTTGCCTCAAGGAATTTTCACAAACACTTTTTCTTACAGCCTCAATCTTGCTAGTATTGAGTTTCAGTTTGCTTTGAATGGGTTTTGATGTATGCAAATGAAATTAGAATGCCTTTGAAATGATGGTAAACAACTATTCAATGAATAGAAATGGTATGCAATATTTTTTTTGTATTTTTTCTATGCATGAATATGACCAAAAATGGCATCTACAACAACTAGGCAATTTATCAAACACTTAACATGCAACTAAAATGAAGGTACGACAACATGACAGCAATTTCCAGCCAGCCAACAACTCCTCTCTTTGATATTTGTAATGAGATTACAATGCTAGGAATGATCCTAATTTGACACCATTATCAAACCTTACAAATTTGTCTCCTACAATGATGACTGAATATACAAAGCTACATTGCTGCCTTGGGGCAGTGATTAGACTTCTAATCAAATGCAATACTAACAACTACAATGACTGCATTTACAATGCTAAACTTCTGACAGAGACAGCAACCTCACTAACTTCAATGTGCAAGACCATCAAATGCAAATACTTGTGATAAGGTGAACCTGGAAATGGAGTAGCATCCACATTAAATAATTTGATTCTCCACCAAGGCCGATTATCTTCACCTCAAAATGTTGTGCCTTCCTTCAAGGATGTCTCACAATTCCACAAAATATTTATTTTTATTTTCCCAGCTCTTTCCAAGCAAAATTGCACCATGTAAGAGTGCACCCAGCAATGAGAATGACCCCTGTTTTGAACCCAGCAATGAAAATCGTACCAAATGTATTCTTGCCAAATCGTCCTCTTCTCCTCCAAAATCAATTGGCTTTGACTGAAAGCTTCTTCTACCAAAATCTTCAAATTGAACTTCACAAATGCAAGCATCAAATAACTTTCAAGCAAGAATGATCTTACAAAAATCTTGAATTTAAACCCTGGTGAAATTCCTATGATTCTTTACCAATGAAGCTCAATATTGACTATTGGATGCAACCAATCTCACATGCAATCCTTTGGAAGATCTTTCACAACCTCAGGTATGCAAATCAATGAGAGGTTTCGTTCCCAAAGATCAAGAATTGTAAAAATTGCAGAAACCCTAGGTTTCTTCGTCTCCACAACAAAAATTCTTCAAAGGCTCAATATCAAAATCTTGGATGATCCAATAATAGCTCGGTTGAACCCTTATTATAAAATTTCTCCAAGAAGGGGTTGACCCTCTAGAAGATTCTTTTCAATCATTTAATAATAATATTAAATGTGCATTTAATAACTTTATAATAATTCCTCAAAGTAGGCGCCCAATTTAGTTATTCATTAATGAGTCTTTATTTCTCTTGGTCCCATTAACTTAAAGGGCAAACATAAACTTTATAATATGCTTTTAATAATAAATTATTATTAAAATCACCTTTAATAATAATTTAATGACATAACTTGCACATTAAATCCTTATTTCGCTAGGCCAACTGAAAACTGGGATCAACACTGAATTCACCACATGTCCAAGTGCCTTACTAATAATAGTAATACTGGACTCCCATGACTTAATGACTTACTATAAATAGTAAGCGTGTGAACCTGAGTCCTGAAACACCAAACGAAGGTCAATCCTGAACCACCCAACGCTCTAGAGAAGAAAACACTCTGATATCTGCCAAACAAGACCCTCTAACCATCTGCATTAGCCTACGAGAGTCAGCTAATAGGCTAAACTATCAAGAAACATGAACGAGCTAAATACAAATTGTCAAGTGTTTTGCCAATTGATCATAGTGTTACCTCGTTTTTCGTGCTTTGGAAAACAAGAGGGATGCTGTCTTTGTCCAGTATCATGTTGGAAAATATGCAGAGGTTCAATGAAAAATTCTACTACTTGGAAGCAATGGAAGCTCATTGTTTTCGAGTGCTGGTGTCTAGATTTGTTTGTTCTGCAGGAAAGGACCAGTAATCACAAGGCAATTATGCTTCTCTAGATATTAGTCACCAATGATATGTTTCCAAAAGAATTTGGGTAGACTATGACCATTAAGGGAGGGTATTAAAATATTTAATGTGATATTAATGGTCATCTTTGTTTTTATTAAGCTTTATTTAGTTGTCAGTTTTCTTTTAGTTAGTAATTTTTGACTTCCTGTTTTTTAGCTTTTTCGTCAGTTAATGATTGTTTCTTTTAGAAACATCATCTTGTATTTTTTATTTTTCTTTATAAGGAGATCTTCTCTCCATTTGTAAATATGCCAATCATGAATTTAATAAATCATTTTACAACTCTTGAAATTGTATTCAGTTTCATTTTCTATCGTTGTCATTTTGTGAGCAGCCTTGTTTGGTAAACTCACTCCTAGAATCAAATCAATGTGGTGACTAATACTTCTAACTAGTAGTAATCCATCTGGCATATTATCAAACACTACATCAATGTATTCCTTCAACAACTCAAAACCCTTTTCCTTCATCAATGCTACTTCATATCTTGGGAACTATTCCAAAACACATATTTTCATGCTTCAAACCTTTTAAGAATTTCCTACTACCAACTAAATAAATTCTAGCAAAACCATTCATCTAATTTCCTATATCTTTCAATGGAGTAAGTACACGTTTCTCACCTCCCTTCATCAAAGTACACATATTTTTGCTACCATTATGAATAGTTTTTCTATTATATTGCCAAGGTCTCTCTAAGAATAAATGGCATACACTCATAGGCATAACATCATGCAATTCCTCATCATAATATGATCCTATCTTGAACTTGACCAAACATTGTTCACTTACCAAAACCTTATGTTCTTTCTACACCCATGAAATTATGTACGGACTACAGAGCTCTATCTTCTTTAGCTTCAACTTGTCAACCATTTCACCTGACATAAAAATATCAATACTTCCACTATCAATTATGATTTTAAGCCATTTTACCTTCAATTTTACAAATGCTTCTAAACAGATGCCTTCTCGCAATCCTCATTACTAAGCTTCGATAATACTTTTTTCATTAACAATGAATCAACTCTTTCTAGTTCATTCACTCAGCTAGGTTATCCAATTGATTCTTGTTCTTCCTTCAAGTCTTCTATTATTACTTCCTTGTGATTGGGGACACTCGAATGCCCTACATCCTTCAACTCCACATTCAAAACAAGTATTGCAAAATGATCTTCCACCACTTCCAAATCTACCTCTTCCTCATCAATATCCATCAGATTTCTCCTTGTAGAAAGAATTATCACTCCCTTTTGCTTATGTATCTTCATGTCCATGTCCCACTTATTCCTCTTTGTCTATTTTGCTCCATCTTTCATCTCTTAGTCATCTTTTCTTCTACCTTCAATGCAAACTCATATGCTTCTTCAATTGATTGTATCCTTATCATAGTCAATTCTTCTTGTATAGATCCTCTCAAACCATTAATATATGTCACCTCCTTTTCCTAATCAACTTCATGATGACCAACCCTAATTTTCAATTTGTAAAACTTCTTTGTATTATCCTTCACATTCACACCATTTTGTCTCAAATTCTGCAATTTTTTCAACAAATATAATTAATAGCTTGCAAGGATAAACTTAGCTTTCAAATTATACATCATCCTATCGCATCTTTTAATATTTTCCTTTGCTCTTCTATTTCTCTCTAACTATAATTCTTTCCATATTATGCAACATGTGCTTTCAATTTTGTAAATTCACTCTTTTAGAGTCTAATATATTGTCATGCTTAAAATATTCTTCTATTTCAATCAACCAATCTATCAATTCTTTAGGATTTATGCTAGCATCGTAACTAGGAAAAAAATTCTAGATTTCTTACCAATACTTGAAGTAACCTTTGATATCTTCACTTGATTTTGATCTTCCTTTTCTTCTACAATTAATTCAGCAACTTGTCTATTTCCTCTTTCAATTTCTCCATCACTTTCATCATCTCCAAGGTATGATCCCTTTTCCTATCTCCGTCAACAACATCCAACCTATCTGGACATTTCTCCTTGTCTCAGACATTTCTTCCATTCTTCCTGAAATGCTAGCAATACCCTGGTCCTTGATCTCTACCCACTCTTTGTGGAGGCATATTGACTTTGGATCTACTGTAAACTGCCCCACGCTTAGGCAATTTATTTACAACTAGATTTCTAGGATAACTTCTACCCAGCATTAAGTACTGTAAGATATCTTCACTTCTTTTCTTCAGGATTCAAAACTTGCTTGATACCACTTTCCTTCTCTCTTCTTCAGGATTCAAAAATCTAGTTTGAGCTGAAACAGTCATGGACAGAGGAACCAATTAAGGATTAGCCAACCATGACTGCAACATAAGTGCACCATAATATCAGCTTATAGTGGAGCCACCCTACAAAATGGGACCTGGCCATACACCATTATTACCTTATTCAAAAAGTTGGTAGGCTAAATTTGCAGTCAGGTCTTCAAAGTTTGGAATTTTAAAAATGTTCAGAACAGTTTGAGAGGGTGGCTCAAAGTTATGGATAAACAAAATTTATGCATATTGATAGTATTCATGGAAATTCAAAAGTTATGTTTCAATGTTTAAGCTTGAACATTTATGTGAAGAAGTACAAATTAAAATTTATGTTTCTTAGTGTTTTGATGCTATATGATAAACTTAAATCTTGCTCACTGTGCTTTCTCGCCTCTTTTGGGTACCCCAAATTTATGGTTTAGCTCAGGGTACAGTGGTAAGCTTAAATTTCCCTGACTTTGAGCCCGTAATTGAAACAGCTTGCATATTTCAGCTTAGGGAAGAAAACCAATAACAAGGAAGAAGCTTTTCTTAACCCTAGAAATGGCAGAACCAACAGAAAATGAACAAACAAGTACCTGACCTCAATGTAGAATTGCCTAATGTGCAGACCAGATCAGCCAATGGAGGTAGGAAATTTGCAGGTTTCATACCAGGCAGGGATACTGTTGGAGTTAAAGCAAGATATGAGATATTCTGGTGTGTATACAATAGAGAAATTGCTGTGCAATAGTTGACACAAGAAATTTTTTGTTGTATTTTGTGCTCAGCAGTGGAAGCTTTCTAAGAGTATGTTCCTATCATTACCAACTTTGGAATATAAAATGCTTTCATATTCTTATTAATTAAATATTGTAAGCTTCCAAAGTTCATAAAACTTTGAATGAAAAGCTTCTGAAAACTTCAAATGAAAAGCTTCTGGAAACAACTGTCTAAGGTAGGAAACAAACTGACATTTCAGATCTCCTTCAATATCCACCATCAGGATGAAAATGATGAAAAGATGACAGATACACAGCTCCTTATATAGATAACTTGGTGACAAATTCCACATAGGAAATCCATTACAAGATAAAAGTATAATCAACACCATTAACTAAAATCTACAATAAGTGAATATCATTCATGATGTTAACAATCAAAGAGGATGTGCAAGATAACGACCATTAATTACAATTATGATATGATTAATTAATTATTATGCACTAAGAACTCTTGCCTCATTCTACTTTAGGTCTTTGAACAATAGGTTTCCAAGCTTTCACAAAGTATAGACCTTCATCCTTTTTCAAGTTCATTGGATGCTTTGCAAGTTCTATGGCTTCATGTGGTCGACTACATACAAGTGTAACAGGGAGATCTACCAACCCCAGATTAAGTGAGCATTCCACATATCTTTGACTCAACAGATTGATCAAATTAGTATCAACATATCATTCTTCATCCATTAAAAATATTTTTTACATTGCATACAGAAAAGTTTTGTCTAAGGAGAGCCAATTCATGAAGTGACATCTAACAAAAGTAATAGAGATTGCTAAGCATCCCATCAACTTGAAGAGTCACATTGATCAAAGACAGAGAGTAGGACTAGGCACAAGTTCCTAGTGGATCTTATTTAATTAGTCATTTTTTATTTGATTGAGTTATAATTTAATAATTCTAATCAGTTCTCAATCTCCTGTACATGCTTTTTTATTATAGATCATTAATATTTTCACCTAATGTGGAATATAATTAGAATTAATTGTATTGTAATTATGTAATGGGATTCCTACCTAGACTTTATAACAGATTTATCTGTATAATGAGCTCTGTATCCATAATATTTTCATCGTTTTCATTCTAACTGTGCATCTCAAAAAAGATCTTAAGCATTGATATTGTTCTTACCATACACAATTCTCTCCATAAGCTTCTCATTGAATGTTTATGTTAAATTGTAAACACTTTAATGGCTTGTGGAGATTACTTTTTTATCTTTTTAGTAATTTTAACATCTCTACATTATTTTACTCATATTTTGAATTAAATATTTCACTAACTTATTACCAACTGCATTGAACCTGGTAATTAAGCCATACTCTAGAGAGAGAGAGAGAGAGCGAGCATGTTTGTCTCTCTTCTCTTTGCAGGAGCTCACCCCACATCCCTTGTAATGTACATTGAAGAAGAAAACATGCTGGTATCCAAAGGTATCTACACTACTACAATCTGTTGCAATTTCTATTTTTCAATGGGCTATGGATGCTCTTGGCCATTTACTACCTACAAAGACAGAAATCAACCATACAATTAGGGATGATATCTTGTAGAAATTCATTCCAGATACAGGGACTTTCCCTTTACTAAATCCAAGTTAACTTGTTATGCTAAGTCCTTGATTTTTCAAATGGTAGTATTGTTTGACAAAAATATCTACAAATAAATTGGTCACATGCTTGTAATTTTCTTTGAATCAATTGTGGATTCAATCCCACCAACTCAAGATTGGGACTTATCGTCACATCCCTCACGAGGATGGGGCTTGCAGTCTATACACTCAATGAGGATAAAAGTGAGGAGAAGTTTATCTTCCATTGTCCTATCTCAAATGAGATTTGGAGAAGGTATTATTGCTCTATATGGATGTTGTAAGTAACTTAATCTTTTTATTATCCTAATCATAGATGTTTGTTCTTTTTTCACCTCGACACTCTTCAGGGATGATGAAGACCAATCCATTTCATAAAATACTTCTTTCAACCCATCTTTGATTCTAGTGGTGCAAAACGTCGACAAAATTTTTCTATAGATGGAGATTCCACCAAGATAGTTCAGAGACGCACTTCACACCTTACTCCTATGAGCTACAACAACACACTACAAGCCAGTCATCAACAGAGAGAAGATTTCCCTAGACATATGAGATCCGTATACTCTACAAGTCTTTCCCTAGCAGCTTCATTAGCTCTATCAATGGCTTGACAATTCTAGATGTTGGGATGGTATATAAGAGAGCACACAGTAATAACTAATAGCCAGCCTCCAAAGAACAACATATGTACTTTCACTCAACCGTAAATGATTCTCCACATACAATTCCTTGACTTCATCTCAGAGTTATCCTTCAAACTGTCAGACCAACAAATACCACTAATGAAAATACAAGATGATCAAAGGTGGTTTGCATTTGCCCACCTCCAAGCCCCACTTTCGTCATGCAATCTCCTTTCTCAAGACTTTTATACTCAATATCTCCACAACTCCAACTTCATGACCTCTTAGTAAGTCAAACCCAATGCAAACTAGGTATTACATGCACAACCTAAGGCTCAAAATTGGTCTTGTGTATCTCCCCATGTCAACCTTGCAAGGCTTCCCTGCCCATTATGGTGGTAATGTGTACAAGCCCAATAGGCAAATGAATCATCCTCCCTTACTTAGCCCAAGGAAAATACTCCCACCCAGTTAGGAGGGAGCAACATGGAATTGCCATGTCAACTGATTTACTATTATCATTCCTAGTTGCAGTCATAAATATATTTGTTTAGATTTCAATTCCTGTGTGCAAGCCAACTCAGCATTCGCTCCCAAATGCCACTAAAATCATCCTCCTTTGTGCTACACGACATACAATTCATTTTATTAAGTCCAAGACAAACAAAACTCAACATAAAAGAGTGTTGTTCTCCTTTTTGCACTACCTAAAAAAATGTTGCTATCAAGGGCTTCGCATAAGCAATCTCAAATGCATTCCAAATGAGACGTTTAAATAGCTCCTCAATTGTTGCTAGTTGAACAACATCAACCACTAGAACCTTTTCTTTCTATTGGCATATTAAAAATGAATTTCATTGGCACCATGTATTGGATTTCTTCTGCTCATAAAACTAATGAAGGAATATTCAATACAACAATTGATAGGGTACAACATTGTCGACATGTATTGGGTAGATTGCATCTTTAGAGACTAAATGCTACTCATCTCCACTTTCACTTCCCTCACTTCTCCATTCAACATTGTGAAATGAATGTTGGAACTGATCACAAACACCAACAAAGAGATTCAGATACTCAATAATCATTTTCAAGGAATTGCAAAATTGATGGAAGGTGCTAAGATCTATAATTTCATTCAATAGGATTTCCAAGCTGACTTGGGAATGTGTGATATTCTCCATTCCCTTCCTCCATGGCTCAATGTAATGTCCCCGTCTCAAGCCTGATCTTTTCAATGACCGTTGGCCTATTCCGGAGACCCGTAGGCTAGTCGGAGGGTAAAATTAGGGTTTCCTATTTTGAAGGATGTTCTAGCTCGGAGTTGATTGTTTCAATTGCGGATTCTTTATGGGTTTTCAGAGAGCTTCGCAATGGTATGTTCTTCTTGGCATTCTGAGCATTTTCAGGAATTTACTATTTTTAGTAAATTCTATTTCTGGCAGTTTTTCAGTTGGTGTTGGCAGGGTTGACTTCCTACTTCATTTTGATCAGTTGGCTTGCTCATTTATGGCTTCGGGGCACAATTGGAGAGATAAGTTGAGCTATTTAATTAAAAGTCACGTTTTAATGTTATATTTTAACGTTGACCCCTTGGCCTAGTCTATTGACTTCATGTTGTTTTGAAAAGTGGTCTTTTGAGGGTGGTGCCTTCATTAAAGATTATTTTATAATTTACCAAAGTCAAATGAAGCTTTAAAGTGGACGCATTTATTAAAGTGTTGAATTTAATTAAAAGGTCAATATTGAACTTTGAAGGACAAGGACGCCATCTTTTGAAAGGGATTAGGGTTTTGACTTTGAAGAGGAGTTTAGGGTTTCGAGAAGTCAACAGGAAATTATAAAAGGAAGACTTTGATCCTCATTTGTCATCTTTGGTCTACAGTATTGTTATGCTGCCGGTTTGGCTCTGGAATTGCTTCGGGGAATGAAGGCCTCCTAGCTTGGGCATTGCTTCTTGCTTGCAACACAGCAACTAGTGGTGATTTAGTATAGTTTTGTGAGTTCATTGGGATGTGTGCATTGTAATCTGCATTGTGTCCAATTAGTTTCTGATTTTTGCATATTAGATGATTTCTAGAGTTGCATTTTAGCTTCAGCAGATTTGAGTTTTAATTCATAAATCAGAAAATACAAAAATATTTGTTCTGGGTATTGCATAATCCCTTCTGTCTAGGCAAGGCGCCCATGTGTGCCAGGTTGTAGATTTTTTAGAGAAGCATCAGATTTTATAAAGAGAAATTGCCCCTGTGCTGGGCCATACCATCTACTGTGTCTTGGAAATTGTGCATTAAATATTGTTTGCATTTTAAGTCTGTTTTTTGTTATTAGTTTGAGCGCCTCCATACTAAAAGTGATTTGCATTCGATATCATGCCATTTGAGTAAGTAGGGAGTGAGTTTTGAGCTATTCAAGGAATCTCTATGCTGCTGGTTATTTGTTGAAAGGTGCAGGTCTATCATAACAGTTTGGAGAAATCTGCAACTTCCTTATTGGTTGGGTGTGAGAGTTCATTAAAGGCTATGTGGAGACTTCATTGAGGATTGCCCAAGTTTGAAAAGAGGTTGGATCTATTTACTGCCATTTCAGTTTTAAGCTTTACTTCTCAGCAAAAGAAATTCGCTAATATTGTTGCAACTCTCTTTATATGCTGATTCATATTGTTAGCAAGATATCATCTTTCATACTGTAAGCTGGCAGTACTACTGACAGCAATTAGAATCTTACTTTATCAAATTGTAATGCTCATCTTTACTTTCAGCATTTGCTATTGTATTTAATCTACCTCCGCCCTATGGTAGCTACTATCCCACTCTGGGTTAGAAAACACATTCTGGGTGTTGAGTACTTTCAGCATTTCAGTTATTTCTTTCGAGCATTGTAACTTGTAATACTCCGCCATATGGTCGCCCGTCACTCCATATTGGATTGGGTAGCACATACTTGGTGTCGAGTTCCCTTTCAGTACTTAGTGTAGAAGACTCTCTGACCATATGCTCGCCATAATCGGCGCTATTCTTGGTTAGAGTTATTGCATAAGCATTTTGATTAAGATCCTCTAACCAATGCTCACACCTTGTCCACATCGGGATCCTGGTGTACATTCTGGTTAGAGTTGCTTTGGCACATTTTGATTTAGCTGCTAACCTTAACGAGTGCATTGATTTGTAATTTGAAATTTGAAAAATCGAAAAAAATTGGCTCGGAATATTTCAGTGGTATCAAAGCCAAGATCTTGCCATCCTATGAACAAACTGTCTATGAGTGACAGAGAAAAGAGGTACATTGCAAGGGAAGACAAGAAGGTTGGAAAACAGTTCCAGCCCTATCAGGCTCCAGAAGGTCAGACAGCTTCAGAAGTCTTGTGGGCTCATTGGGAGTCTTCTCAGGAAACAGACATGGCAGAAGGTGAGAGATCAGTTGGGGGTAACGAGAGGTTTACCAACAACAGAAATGACAGTGGGAAGGGAAGAGAGAGATCGATAAGTCCCAGAAAAAGATTTGAAAGAAAGATGGATGCCTTGATGGACATGGTATCTCTCATGATGGGGAAAGTGGGTCAAAACACCACTCCACAGAACAACTCAGGGCATAGAGGAGAGCATAGTGCCTCCAACCAGCAGGATGGACATGCAGCTCGGCCTATTTCAAACAACATTTATATTTCTTCCAGGCAATTCAAACCCACCTTTTTGGCACCTGTAAACACTCAGCCAAATCCTAAAGAGAATGCTTCATTCGTGGAGCAGTTGAGACTTGGTCATGCAGAGTATGATTCTCTACCTGACGACATCAAGATGGATATGTCCTACAATGACTCTATGGATCATAAAAGGAAAAATAAAGGACAAGCTAGACATTATGATCTAAGAAGACCATCAACTCAAGGAGACTTGTACCAAGCTGTCAACAAGGTTACACTTCCACACTTTGACGGGAGTGATAACAGTTCAGCCCGAGCTTGGATACAGAAGCTGGATAACTATCTAGCTCTCAGACCCATGGCGGAAGAAGAGGC
Source organism: Sequoia sempervirens (assembly GCA_007258455.2). Taxonomy (NCBI): domain Eukaryota; kingdom Viridiplantae; phylum Streptophyta; class Pinopsida; order Cupressales; family Cupressaceae; genus Sequoia; species Sequoia sempervirens. Next base: position 152,538,767 of record VDFB02075321.1, read on the forward strand.
GATCAAGTTCGCTACGCTACACCTTGATGGAGTGGCGCACGAGTGGTGGTACCATGGCCTAGTTACTTTGGGTCATCGGTCAATCACAACTTATGATGAGTTCACCACTAGGCTCATCGAGAGGTTTGAGAAAAGGGACCCTGAAATACATTTCAGAGAACTTGCACAGTTGAGACAGTATGGCACAGTTGATGCCTACATAGCTGAGTTTCAGAGACTCTCAGTCATGGTTACTGGAATCACGGAGAGGAGATTGGTGATCCTTTTCAGTGAAGGTTTAACGGAACCACTCAAAGGTTGGATTAAAGCCTTTGATCCACCAACCCTACAGGAGGCCATGAAGAAGGCAAGAAACATGGAGTGGGCTGCTCCTAAGGCAAAGTTTCAATCCAATTCCCCCTTTCAGAAAAGGGATAAAGGGAAAAGACCTCAGCATAGACCTCCTCTGAGACTTCAGCACAAGGAGTTCAAACATCATAATCCCCATGTCACAAGATTGGATCTGGAGACCCTGAACGAACTCAGAAGAAAGGGGTTGTGTTTCCGGTGTAGAGAAAAATGGTCTCAAGATCATGTTTGCCCTAAGGGAGTTAAATTTAATCAGATTGAGTACTATTCTGCTGGTGAAAGTAGTTCTGATTTTTCCGACTAGCAATCTGATTTTGAAGAAAGTGAAGTAGAAAGGGCTCCAGAAGAGTCTGAAGATGAGAAGGAAAATCGAGGAGTCTTGGCTCAACTTTCGAGCTTCCAAAAAAACGAATCCTTCAAGGTTCGAGGGATGATCAAAGGGCAGCGAATCGTTGCTTTGATCGACACTGGAGCAACACATAACTTCATTGATGAAGTTGTAGTGGCAAAGAAGGGGCTGCAAACAGAGGAGTTTGAAGGCTTCGAGGTCATGGTTGCCGATGGATTCCATATTTCATGCACCAAGAAAATATCGAACATGACCATGCAATTGGGAAACTACGAAGTCAAGGATGACTTCTATGTAGTCCACATTGGAGATACTGATGCTGTTCTAGGCATTTAATGGCTGCGTTCACTTGGGGAGATCTCCTTGAATCTGCAAACTATGGAGCTCAAGTTTCAATCCGATGGGAAGAGGATAGTACTAAGAGGAATGTCCAATGGGGGCCCTCGGGTTGTGTCATTCAAAAGAATGGCAAGGCTAATCCGTCACAATCAAGCTGAGTGGGTTGCAGAATGTATGATCCTTCCTGCTAGTCCGGTTGAGACTAAAAGAGACTATTTTCCTGATGTTCAGTCTCTTCTCACAAAGAAGAGCAGAGTCTTTGATGATTTGCCTCTTGGACCACCACCTAAACGGGGTTCAGAACATATCATAGAGCTCAAGGAAGGAGCTGAACCAGTAATTACAACTCCATATCGGTACCCCAAGAGGCAAAAGGATGAGATTGAGAAGACCATTCAAGAGCTCTTGGAGATGGGTTTCATTCGCCCAAGCAAGAGCCCCTTTGCTTCTGCAGTGGTTCTTGTGAAGAAGAAGGATGGTACCATGCGCATGTGTGTGGACTATCGTGCTTTGAATCAAAGCACAATCAAAAACAGATACCCCATTCCAAGGATAGATGAGCTCATTGACGAGCTACATGGGGCCAAGTTCTTCTCGAAGATCGATCTGAGATCGGGTTACCATCAGATTCGAATGAGAGGATCCGATGTTGAGAAGAAAGCTTTCAGATGTCACTATGGCCATTTTGAGTTTCTAGTCATGCCATTTGGGTTGACTAACGCTCCTGCTACCTTCCAGTCATGCATGAACAGAGTTTTTCAGAATCAGTTAAGGAGGTTTGTGTTGATATTTTTCGATGACATTTTAATTTACAGCAAAACTTGGGAAGATCACCTCAAGCACTTGGAGGAAGTGCTTAGCATCCTGGAATCTGAGAGTTTGTTTGCAAAAGCATCCAAATGTGAATTTGGAATGGAGGAGTTACTGTACCTTGGCCACATAATCAGTGCTGAGGGAGTGAAGGTGGATCCAGAAAAGATCAAGGCAGTAGTTGATTGGCCACCTCCTGAAAACTTGACTCAGTTGAAAGGTTTTCTGGGTCTTTGTGGTTTTTATCGTAGATTTGTAAAAGGCTACTCGCAGAATGCTGCTCCTCTTACTGATCTCACCAAAAAGGGAGCCTTTTGTTGGTCAGAAAAGGCTCAAACTATTTTTGACAAGTTTAAGAGGATTATGAGCTCTTGTCTGGTTCTGGCTATTCTAGATTTTTCCAAGCTTTTCGAGCTGCAATGTGATGCATCCGGTGAAGGAGTTGGGGCTGTCCTGATGCAAGACAAACATCCTATTGTGTTTGAGAGTAGAAAACTAAGGGGTGTTGAAAGAACGTACTCTATCTATGACAAGGAAATCCTTGCCATTATGCATGCATTAGCCAAGTTCAGGCAGTACTTGGTGGGAAACAAGTTCGTGGTCAAGACTGATCACAATAGCCTCAAACACTTCATGCATCAAAAGGACCTGAACAAGAGGCAACAAAAGTGGGTGAGTAAGCTTCAAGCTTACGACTTTGACATTGAATATGTCAAAGGGAAAAATAATATCGTGGCTGATGCTTTGTCCAGGAGACCCCATCTTAGCTCATTGTGTGAGCTTACTGCAGATTGGAGGGACATGCTGCTTGCTGATTATGCCAAAAATCAGTTTGCAACCAGCATTATTGAGGGTACTTTTCAGGATGAAAGGTACAAGGTGATTGAGGGGTTGATACACCATAAGGGGAGAATCTTTCTAGTGGCTGATTCTAAGCTTAAGAAGAAGATTCTTTTGACATTTCATGACATTCCGGTTGCGGGTCACCAAGGATTTTTCAAGACATATAGGCAGATCCGAGAAAGGTTTTCTTGGAAAGGTTTGAAAGGAGAAGTACAACGCTACATTCAAGAGTGTCCTATTTGTCAAATGAACAAGAATGAGCATACATTACCAGCTGGTTTGCTGCAACCACTTCCAATTCCCAATCAAAAATAGGAAAGCATCTCGATGGACTTCATCACAGGGTTGCCCAAGGCCCAAGGGAAGGATTGTATCTATGTGGTAGTGGATAGACTAACCAAATTTGCTCATTTTTTCGCCATTATCAGCTCTTTTTCAGCAGCCCAAGTTGCAGATCTGTTTTTTCATGAGGTGTTTAGGTTGCATGGGTTGCTGAAAAACATTGTGAGTGATAGGGACAGCAAGTTCCTAAGCACTTTTTGGCAAGAGGTCTTCAGAATGAGTGGTATTGTGCTCACTCCAAGCACTAGTTACCATCCCCAGACAGATGGACAAACAGAAATTGTGAACAAGTGGTTGGAAGGCTACTTGAGAAACTATGTGTTGGAGCAGCAAAGAGCTTGGGTTAAGTGGCTTCACATAGGGGAGTACTGTTATAATTCTTCCTTTCATATGTCAATTAAGATGTCTCCTTTCTTGGATCTCTATGGGTATGAAGCACCTAGCTTTGCCGATTTGGTGTTTGGTGATAGCAAAGCACCTCAAGCCAAGGACTTGTTGCAGCAGAGCCAAGACATCATGAAATCTTTGAAGAACAATCTGCAGATTGCATAGAATCAGCAGAAGTTATATGCTGATCAGAGGCGTGTTGAGCGTTCTTTCAAGGTTGGGGATATGGTTTATCTCCGATTACAGCCTTATAGACAGTCTACTCTCAAGAAGAGTGGAGCTGAGAAGCCCAAACCTCGCTTCTATGGGCCATTCAGGGTCATCAGAAAGGTTGGGGCAGTAGCTTATGAGTTGGAGCTACCTTCTGATAGTAGAGTACACAATCTCTTCCACGTGTCTCGCCTCAAGAAGGCACTTGGACATAATGTGGTTGCTTCATCATAGTTGCCATCTTTGGATGAAGGACTGTTGGTTCTAATTCCAGAGGAGATACTTGATTTCAGAGAACGTTCTTTGAGGAAAAGAACAATCAGAGAATACTTGGTGAAGTGGAAAAATTTGCCTTTGGAGGATGTGACTTGGGAGAATGATGAGGTTCTGCAGCATCCAAGCTTGCAATTACTTGAGGACAAGCAATCTTGGGGAGGGCAGACTATAATGTCCCCGTCTCAAGCTTGATCTTTTCAATGACCGTTGGCCTATTCCGAAGACCCGTAGGCTAGTCAAAGGGTAAAATTAGGGTCTCCTATTTTGAAGGATGTTCTGACTCGGAGTTGATTGTTTCAATTGCGGATTCTTTTTGGGTTTTCAGAGAGCTTCGCAATGGTATGTTCTTCTTGGCATTCTGAGCATCTTCAAGAATTTACTATTTTAAGTAAATTCTATTTCTGGCAGTTTTTTAGTTGGTGTTGGCAGGGTTGACTTCCTACTTCATTTTAATCAGTTGGCTTGCTCATTTATGGCTTCAAGGCACAATTGGAGAGATAAGTTGAGCTATTTAATTAAAAGTCACGTTTTAATGTTATATTTTAACGTTGACCCCTTGGCCTAGTCTATTGACTTCATGTTGTTTTGAAAAGTGGTCTTTTGAGGGTGGCGCCTTCATTAAAGATTATTTTATAATTTACCAAAGTAAAATCAAGCTTTAAAGTGGACGCATTTATTAAAGTGTTGAATTTAATTAAAAGGTCAATATTGAGCTTTGAAGGACAAGGACGCCATCTTTTGAAAGGGATTAGGGTTTTGACTTTGAAGAGGAGTTTAGGGTTTCGAGAAGTCAACAGGAAATTATAAAAGGAAGACTTTGATCCTCATTTGTCATCTTTGGTCTACAGTATTGTTATGCTGCCGGTTTGGCTCTGGAATTGCTTCGAGGAATGAAGGCCTGCTAGCTCGGGCATTGCTTCTTGTTTGAAACACAGCAACTAGTGGTGATTTAGTATAGTTTTGTGAGTTCATTGGGATGTGTGCATTGTAATCTGCATTGTGTCCAATTAATTTCTGATTTTTGCATATTAGATGATTTCTAGAGTTGCATTTTAGCTTCAGCAGATTTGAGTTTTAATTCATAAATCAGAAAATACAAAAATATTTGTTCTAGGTATTGCATAATCCCTTTTGTCTAGGCAAGGCGCCCATGTGTGCCAGGTTGTAGATTTTTTAGAGAAGCATCAGATTTTATAAAGAGAAATCGCCCCTGTGCTGGGTCGTACCATCTGCTGTGTCTTGGAAATTGTGCATTAAATATTGTTTGCATTTTAAGTCTGATTTTTGTTATTAGTTTGAGCGCCTCCATACTAAAAGTGATTTGCATTCGATATCATGCCATTTGAGTAAGTAGGGAGTGAGTTTTGAGCTATTCAAGGAATCTCTATGCTGCTGGTTATTTGTTGAAAGGTGCAGGTCTGTCATAACAGTTTGGAGAAATCTGCAACTTCCTTATTGGTTGGGTGTGAGAGTTCATTAAAGGCTATGTGGAGACTTCATTGAGGATTGCCCAAGTTTGAAAAGAGGTTGGATCTGTTTAGTGCCATTTCAGTTTTAAGCTTTACTTCTCAGCAAAAGAAATTCACTAATATTGTTGCAACTCTCTTTATATGTTGATTTGTATTGTTAGCAAGATATCATCTTTCATACTGTAAGCTGGCAGTAGTACTGACAGCAATTAGAATCTTGCTTTATCAAATTGTAATGCTCATCTTTACTTTCAGCATTTGCTATTGTATTTAATCTACCTCTGCCCTATAGTAGCTACTATCCCACTCTGGGTTAGAAAGCACATTCTGGGTGTTGAGTACTTTCAGCATTTCAGTTATTTCTTTCGAGCATTGTAACTTGTAATACTCCGCCATATGGTCGCCCCTCACTCCATATTGGATTGGGTAGCACATACTTGGTGTCGAGTTCCCTTTCAGTACTTAGTGTAGAAGACTCTCTGACCATATGCTCGCCATAATCGGCGCTATTCTTGGTTAGAGTTATTGCATAAGCATTTTGATTAAGATCCTCTGACCAATGCTCACACCTTGCCCACATCGGGATCCTGGTGTACATTCTGGTTAGAGTTGCTTCAACACGTTTTGGTTTAGCTGCTAACCTTGACGGGTGCATTGATTTGTAATTTGAAATTTGAAAAAATCGAAAAAAATTGGCTCGAAATATTTCACTCAACAATGTATAGTGCTCTAAATTCCATTACTTCTAAAGAAGTTTCAAATTAGACATCTAGCTTTGAAATGCTCATATCAAAGATAGCATGCATTTGAGAAGGGGTCTGAGAAGAAATGAAAAAAAAGTGAATATAGAGCTTCAATATTGCATCTACAACTGTATAGAGCTTAGCCACAAGCCTTTAAGAACATACTGATACAACAAAAAGAGAAAGAGACCTCATTCCATAACATCATAGTATAAAGATGGAACCCAAACGGTGCAATTGGGTGTTGTTACAATAATATCGAATGAGAGGTCTCAAGGTAATGACTTCCCTGTGTGTAAAGTATCTATTCTTAATGATCTAGTTGGTTCTTCTGAAAATAATAACTTTCATATCAAAAATATGGACCATCTTGTAATGTACCTTTTTCAATCCATTCCAACATTCTTGGAAAGTTCCAAGATTGTTGGAGAGTGCCAGTTTTATTGAAGCAATTTTTTGACAATGGCAAAGTGTTCTAAGAGCCAAGATGAATATAATGGTTTTTATCCAACTACAGATTTGTTGGCGTTTAAATTTGCACCTCTAGAATGTGTATTTGAAACAGACAGCTATGCATAGTAATACTACTCTTCAAATTAGAAGGGGAAGCTCCCTCTTGCTGATGGTGTTTGAAAGAAAGTAAACTACAACTAAGTTGCCTATCTTTTTGATCAGCTTAGTGCACAAGGTTTATTAAACACAAACGCCGCAGCTGAGATTTTTTGATTTAAGAACTTCAACAATGACTAACTTAAACTAAAGACGTTTCTAACTTCTCGAGTAATACACAGAGCAAGAGAAACTAGAAATGAACAAGGTTAAATCTCTGAAAAAAATACTTCAATAAACTCTTTCTCAACAAACATCTACACACTTCAATGTGAGCTGAAATCAAGATCATAAAAGAAAAACACAAATAACGGAAATTTGATATTTTAGACAAAGGCAAAGGAGGCTCATGATTTTATTACTCAAACTTCTGGAACAAAATCTACTTCTAACATGCCTGGAACAAGAAGTTGCAACTAAAGAGGCTTGCAATCTTGTTCTTACACAATTGGAACAGCAATTACAATAACTCCTTGTTGGCTAAAAGAGACTCAACAATTTGCTATCATAAAACAATTGAACAACACTTGAATAACAAATAGAAGGCACAATAGGCTCAGCGTTTTGCTATCACCAGCATAGTTAAAGAAAACTAATGAGCAAAGGCTCTTATTTATAGGAAATCAGAGGAGTAGGGAACCTTAAAATCTCCTTGCTTTCACAATCTAGGGCTTGCTCAGCAGGCAAGCTTTATTACTAAATCTAGAAAGAAGATAACATCTAAAACCTAAGAAAGCAAAAAAAGCGAGAAACGCCAACTATTACATTTTATCTTCTTTCTCTTCTCAAAGAATGGATAAGAATTATTCCAAGAATAGAAAGAAAGCGGGAAGAAAGTTGTTTTAAAGCTCAGTCACATCCGCTAGAAAATTGGAAATTGTGTCTCGATTCGGTGCATCTATGCCATCAATAGCAAAACACCACTTTTCTAGAATATCTTCAACATCTACAACTGACCTAAGAAAATCTTCAACCTCATTGGCCGCCTTTTCAAACTTTATTGACATCATCAAAATCTGAGTCATCCTCCCGCCAACTGTATTGCTGCCATCACAGCTATGAACAACACTCTGAAATTCAGTTTGCACTTCATCAAGCTCGGCGTAGGAACCATCTTAAAGACTATACCGAGAAGGAATCTCTGTGACAAACTCACTGATGAAAAGAAGAGCTTCGATCACCCTTTGTCTGTAGGAAACAAACTCCTCAGATATCCTCTCGTAGATTTTAATTTTGAAAACATGATGCTCTCTCCAAGCAAAGATCTGCCTCTTGTGTTATTTTGAAACTACTGAATCATAGGCTGTATCTAAATCAGCAATAATGATTTCATGCCTTGGTTTTACTTCAGCCACTATTTGTTCAAACCCTTGGATACCTTGACATAGCTCATAAGCGTTCTCTCTCAACTGAAACATCCGTGCCAAGATCTCTTTTCCTCTGACAATGAAACTCTTGATCCACTCTTGAGTTTCTTTCCCTCAAATAACTGTCTCAACTGATGATGATCAGCTAGTGTCTCTAAAACCTGGGGCAGCAGCTGGGTGGCCTGTGAAGAACCATGAACAAGGTTAGAAATGTAAAGCCCGAGCTGTTGTATTTCAGCCTTGAGGGCTGCCTTGTCCTCTCCATCCTTGAGCACTCTTTCCTGAAGACTTTCAAACACAACTTTGAATAGACTCACATCCGCATGCCTGGTATTTCTACCAAGATTAGCCTTGACCATCACGAAGTCATCCATGTTCACCTCATCCCTATTCTTGTCTTCTGGAGGTAATGTAGTCTCCATAACCATCTCACCATCAAGATTCCTATCAAAGTGAACTTGCTTCTTTGCTTTCTTATTAGGAGGTTCCTAGTAGATGTTGTCAAGATCATCAAAATTTACCTGATATGAAGGCCTTCTTCTTACCCTTCCCAAGGAGTTCTCGAGCCAAGACATGGTAGTATCTTTACTAACTTCCTTAGGAGGTACAATTGCAATTTCTTCATCATCTTCAATATCAAGGTCGATGTGAATCGGTAAAGGTTCTATCAAAGGTATGGAGTCATATGCTAAGGGCGCTTCTTCTGTCTCCTTCTAAGGTATAGGCTTTTGTGGAGGAGTTTTTGCTTCAACTAATGAAGGCTCCTGTATGACTATGCCTGAGAAGTCTAACCTTTTTACATTTTTGGTTGACCTGCTGCCCTTCACAGTGTCTTGAGACTGATTTACGCCCTTCCCTTTTGATTGTGCTCTGGAAGACGAGGGAATTGTCCTTGGCGGCTTTGCTATTGGAATGGAGTTTTTCCTCTTAAGGATCAGGAAAACCTTGCTATGCCCAAGGACTTGTCTTGTCCTGTCTTCAACTGAGAGGGACACTTTATTAGCCCAGTTGACTTGAGGAAGGGGCTGATCTTCTATTCGCTTTTGAGTATACATCTGGAGAAGCATGTCCTCATCATCATCTGACAACCTTTCTATGTCTTCTGATAAGCAGTCTTTCATTTGGTGAAGAGTGAGCCTGCTGTAACTACGCCTCCGCACCCCAAACTCATCTGTACAATTAGCTCAAAAGTCTTCAAGGGCGGATATATGAGCATAGTTTTTCTCAAGTCGGCCAACGTAGACACCATGAGGATCAAATGATCGTCTCTTGCTATAAGGCTTGAGACCAAGTTTGTCTAACTCATCCCCCATTGTCTTAGCATCTGCTGTTGTCCTGCATGTATAGATTCCCAGTCCCAATAGAAAATTGAGGGCGGGTTTCTTTCTATTCCTTAAGAATGTGTGGACATCGTGGGCCTTCCTTAAGAACTCCATGAAGACGACCTTGTCTGATGGATACCTTGGTAGCATGAGCGAGGCTCATGAATAACCATAGACTCTGAGATAGCTGAAAGTAGGAAACTGTATGAACCAATCAGCCCACTCCGCCATCGCTGCCCTGGCAACTGAAGAGATACGGACGTGTAATTCATTGGCCAAGTCCCGCACTATGTACATCAAAAAAGCCTTGTTCACTCTCTTATAGTGATGCAGTGACTTTGTGAATTCCAACTGAGGATAGTAGTTATAGATATGTTGCACGCTCAATGATCCCTCGGTGTTCAACCCTCTTAATTGACCTTGATAGGCCACTAGGTAGACTAAGAAACCATATGGAATTCATGAAATTGGAAGTATTCTATTATCTGCTGATGAAGGCTGTCACTGATTAAGGTGGGCCAATCATAGAACACGGTCTTCTTTATGATGTGGGGTATGGCATAAAACATCCAAGGCTGAAACTTGGTAGCATCTTCTGATTCCAGTGACCCCGTTGAGCAAGATGATTATGATAGCAACTTCATCCTTAAACTCCTCGCCCAACGTTCTTTGGCAAAGTCTTATGCTTCTCTTTCATCCACCTTTGTGCAATCTTGCTATATTTGTCTTTGTGCATTTCCCATATCCTTTCACATTCACCTTTTGAGATAGTGACGCTTTCAGGCCATGGGGGAATGGAAAAACACTTCTTGATCATATCAAGCTTTAAACTACAAATCAATTTGCCATCAACCGATTGAATCTCCCTTATAGCCGGGTTGTAATGCTTGATGCAAGCGATTACGAACTCAAGACTCTGAACTGATATAAGAATGGACACTGCTGCGAGGAGTCCAGAGTGTCCCAGGTTCTTGATGGAAGTGTTGCCTACACTCTCCAAAGCGTGTAGATCAAACACCGGCTTAATGTGATGCAAATTTGTCTCAACTGTTTTGATGTAATCATGATAAAGAGCTGATCCAGTCTTGAAAACATTGGGAGTGTACTCCATTTTAGAAAACTTGAAGAATGACTATAAACTTTCCTAGGTTCAAACAAGTTTTGAGCAACTTCTATTTTTAGAATTGTAACAACCCGACCCTTCGGTAAAATTAAAATTTTCATAATTTACATCCTACAAGTATGTAAACGTGTAAATCCTGTCATTGCAATAGAATTTTTCTTTTTCTTTATTGACAAAACATGAGAAAGTTTCCATATTAATATACAACAAAGATTCCATTTCATATAATAACTTCACAAGTACATGAAACAAGAATATGTACCTTAACTAACATAGCTCCAATGAGCTTTAGAACAAATAGTAGTAAGAAGGTCTTGGTACATCGGTCACTTGCTGAGGAGGAGAAACATCACTCGGGCGCTTTTCCGCCAACCACGGACTTATAATGCGGTTCCCCACACACCTATCGTTAGATAGATGGCCCTCCCTTCGAAGAAGAGATTGGTAGGGTATTCTTTAACGATTACCAACTGAGCATAGTGTTGTGTTCCTACATAACTAGGTCCTATGCATACGGCATCTCTTGAACTAGCATCTACTTCGGGATCACAATGAACTGACAGTGTAGTCTCAACTAATTCACATCTAAGTGGAAGTTGTACATTTCACTACTTTGGCCAAAGTATTATTATTTAGTACTTCGAATGAAGGTCATTTATCATATGCACTACTTAGGGCCGATTTGCATTAAGGCTTTCTTACACTACGCGTAGGTTGGTCTATCAGGGTAGTTCGTACCCTAGACTTCCTACAATAAACTAACTACTAGAATGGAGAACAATTTAACAAGTACTCACAACTATCTCCCTTATACAGGACTTTCTCATCCTAGGAGCTTTTAATAACTTGACTAAGTTAATCTTCAACTAGTTGTGATCGGTAACTTATTAAATACCCTCAATTCATCCCCTAGTATTAAATAGCTATGTACAAGCATATACTCCATATATGGAGTCAATACAAATTATGCGGTTTTCTTTTCGATGCCTAGTGTAATCCGTACACTAATGAAAGCAAACCCAAAAAGAGAACACGCAAAAATCATCCTATTTCACAATTTATCTTATGCTGACAAACATTAATTCTTTCATATTCATTTCTAAGTTAATCAACTTCCAATCTCAGCTCTTTTCAGCCAAAGGACAAAACACAGACTTACTTCTGAATACATGAATTACAGAAAGCATAGAAAGGAAAAGATTGACATGCCTGGTAAGAGCTTTCCCTTATAAGTTTGGAGAATGAGAATACTTCTCCCTCTTAGTCTGCCACCAAATGATTCCCAACTGGCTTTATAGCGAATTCTTCTCAGCTTTTGATTGTTTCAAGCTGTAATTCTCAGACACTAATCGCTTCTTTCAACACTATAGAATACCTCCCTTAACAAAGTACAAACTAAAGACTTTCTTAGCAATGACGAATGCTTAAACAATACTTTCAGATTGATGAATTCTTTCTTATCAGAAACAACTCTTCACTCTTGATTGAACAATACAAATTATTGAATTCTATTTTCGTGTCCTTTACAGTGAACAAACGCAGGCTTTATATAGAGTTGGAAACTTAATTGTTTCCCCTTTCTATGGTGCCAGTGCTGCCAACGGAGCTTGGAAAGTTTCAAAGAAGAAACATGTTGCTTATTGGAGAGGGTTTCGACCCATTAACTGACAGCAGTGATATATTAACATTTCGCACTTGTAAAGTTTGTAAAATCGTGACACCTCTAGGTTTTAGCGCAATTCAACAGCGATGGATAAGTGTTGGTTTAATGTAAGACTATTTCCCAGTTTCTATGGAGTCCACATCTGCATTTTAGCCAAGCACGAATTTACTCGGCCGTTTTTAGTCGCCTGGCCCTAGTCTCGCGATTCTTCCTACGCGTTTTTTACTCTTTCTGCCATTTTTAACGGCCTGAACTCTTTTTCGAATTTATTTTACTCTTCAATTTCAATATAGTCCAACAGAAAATATATGACGAATTTGACAATGATATTAAATTCAATATTGAAGTTAAAATATTTCGATTTCAAAGTAATATTCCATTTTAGAGAAAAACGTCATTTTTAAAGAAAAATGTTATATTCTCTAATTCGTGATTTAGTCTCATTTCACTATTGAATATTTAATAAAATGTTAAATTAAATTTCATTTGATTTTCAAATCTTTTAATTAAATACATCTATATATATATTTTATTATATTAAAGTATTTATATAACATAGTTTTAATTTACTTTATATATTTATGTATAATTATTTAAATTAATAATTTAAATAATATCGTATACATATCTATATTTTGTAAAGACTATATTATATACGTACTTTAATATAATATTAAATATATAAATATATTTACCTTTACACCTATACATGTATATACATTTATATTTTAGATTATACATATGTATACTGCGAGCCAGTCAGCATACTTTCACTATACGTACTCATGTATATGTATATATATATATATGTGTATATATAATTTCCGAGGTAATATCATTATAATATACTCATACAACTGGTTAGTTGTGGGTATGTATATGTGTATATATACTTGTATATCTACTTTATGTATAAGTATTCATAAATACACTTATATTGATGCAAACGTATGGCATATCCATTTGCTCTAATACGTTGTATCGATATGAATGTACTTATGGACACTTGTGCATACCGTATTTATATGTATACCTACATATACTCATGCCCACCTCTAACAAGAAACATTACTCCACACAAGATTATACTAGCAAGCATCACTTATTTACACATTCAGAAGTAGATACGACTCCTAATGATACTAAACAAGCCTACGGATGACTTACTCTTAACTTCAACAAAGACTTAGCTTACTCAGTCTATAGTATGTGTGTGTATGTCCAATTGGTAATTGTTACTGTTTGCCCGACCAAGTTCCTCCCCGAGTGATATCTCTCATTTGCCTGGAGGATTGGTCCTCTTACCTGCACATGACGACACGACAACGGGAGTCATATGCTCAAAACAAAGCAGAATACATGAAACACTTCAAAAGTTAGATTATTCACAAATCAATAACCTTCTATTTTCCTTTATGCAGTATTTCACCAACAATAACATCAAATGAAACAACATTCATTTTGAAAACAAGGTACAAGCATCATTAATTAGCCTCCATAATTCACATTTACTCTATCTAGTAATGGTAAATTGTAACGTCACAATTTGGGATGTAACAAGAATGCTGATTTTCTTGCTCCAACAGATAAAATTTTTGAAAATTTTCCTGAAATGTGGGTTTTGCTTAGAATTTCGTTGCAAGACACCGTCCATTTTTTAAAATTTTGAATTTTAACTGAAAAAGCAGCAAACCCTAATTTCTTCAATTTTTCACGAAAAAAGTTGGTACCTAGGTTTTGTTTAGAATACTCTTAGAAATGGACCCAGATGATTAGATTTGCAAAATACTGATGGCTGATCGAAAAAGCAGCCAACTCTAGAATTTGAAACTTTCTTTAAAAAAGTTGTGATATGGGTTTTCTTCAAAAGACTGATTTGAGAGGGCCTAGATGATTGAAAACTGAATGCATTGAGGATTTCACTAACATGCAAATAAAAAGCAGCTGTTGCAACTTGATGAAGTTCTTGATAATCTCTTCAGAAGAATGAGGTGAAAAGACCCAAATGGCTGAAAATTTGAAAACCTTGGCCTTCTCCTTGAAAATTTTGATCTTCTGGATGAAAAAAGTATGAAAAAGCAAGGGTTTATGTTGCTGGTCTGAGAAATTTGATGAATAACCAGCAAACTAAGCTCTTGAATCTTGAAAAATTTCTTCAAACTTGCTGCTCCAACTTTCTCCTTTGAATGCTACCTGCAAAAATAATGAAAATTACATTGAAAAGAGGTGTTAAATAGACTTAGGGTTTGATTTAGCTTTGCTTTCTTTTGCTTTCATCCTCAAAAACTAGAAAAATCTTTGTTCATTAAACTTGGACACCCATGCTTCATCTCACAAATTGAAACTTTGAAAATCTTGAAAATTCTACTAAGGCATGAGAAGTTGGGCGCCCTTCTTGGCTAGAGGCGCCCACTTCAAGCAGTGTTAGTCATTTTTTTGATATTTTCAACTTTGCACAACTTTGACCCTCTACTTTGACCTCGATTTCCTGCTTGCAGATTGACCTGATGGGCGAGCTGAATGATTTATCGCAAAGCCTGACCCATTCTGAGAAGGTTGTTCTGGAGGCATCTCTAGCTAAAAACTTTATTTCGACCTTCGAATTCATGGGAGCCTTTCTTCTCTAGGGGCACCCATTTTGTCCAGAGTTAGCCATTTTTAACGATTCTCCAATTTCTTCATTAACTCCTCTTCTAGAAATGATCTTGTCAAATCTAGTGACTCGGGCGTCAGATTGATTGCCGGTTATGCTCGTTGCGAAGCTAATGAGATATTGAGAGGGTTCTCTTGGGAGAAGCTTCGCCAAACAGTTGAATTTAGACCTTCAAAAGCTTGGGCGCCCCTGGCAAGCTAGGGCACCCAAACTCACTAGAGTTAGAATATTTTTCACTTTTCTTGTTTGCTTCTAAACCTTAACTCTTAGCTCTCATCAAACCCTCAGTTTAGCTTCTCGTATCTGATGACTACAAACTCCTATTGACACGCTGAATATTTCGTTGGAGAGCCAAATCAACTGTGAAGAAATCGTGTTAGAGCTGCGTCTGCAAAATCATTTGTTTAGGCCCTTGAAAACTTGGGTGCCTCTTCTCTCCTGGGGCACCCAAACCTTCCAAACTTAGCCATTTTAATCTGATTTTCATCTTCTCTTCCAAACCTTCATTCTGTATATTCCACTTTGATCTGAATTTGTTTGGGATTGGACACTCGGATGCGTTGATGAAGACAGGCGATGCGAAGCTAGCTAAATACTGGAGAGATTGAGCATATTCTCAAACCCTAACTGCTGAGTTAGGTGCTCCAAAAAGCTGGGCGCCCTTCTTCACCAGGGGTGCCTAAAGTTCCCAGACTTAGTCAAATTTTGATAATTTTCATTCTTTTTCATTTTGACTTCAGTTTGGATCTCGTTTGGCTTCGAATCCCGAGCGACTGGATGATCAGTTGACTGCACCGTTGGACTGGTTGCAGAGCTGAAAGAGAACTGAGCAACTTTGGTTGGAGGCGCAAACCCTAATTTCAACATTTAATTCCCTAAAAAGATGGGCACCTATTGTCTCCTGGGGCGCCCATGGCTAGCAGTGTTGGAAAATTTTCACAATTTTTCCACCTCCTTTGTTCTTCATGCTTTCTTACCAACTCGCCTTTTGTTGAATGCCTGAGTGTTGAATCTGACACCTGGCAACTGACTGACCTCCATTGATGACCTCAGAGCTCCTGATATGCTTCTAAAAAATTATAATAGACCCAATAGGGCAAAACTAATTATTTTGAGATTCTGACTGCACCAGCCTATTAGGGACGTATTTTGAGCCAATCAAAATCAGTTTGAACCCTATCAGACCAAATTTCTATTTTTAGAAATTTTTGTCAGTATCCGTTTCAAAAGAAACCCAGAAAAAGTTACTATTTTTAGAAAATTTCTAAAAATAGCAGTTTTCCTAAAAAGTAGGGATGAAAAACTGAGATCTGGGTTTTGTAGATTAAGCTGCTCTTAGCAGACCCAGATCGTCAAATTTTGAAAATTTTGCATTTTAACCCCTCATGCAAGGCATGCACACCCAAATTTTGACATTTTTAACTGATTTAACAAGACTTTTACTCATTTCTTCAAAATGTCTAAGTGTAACAAAAAATTAATTTTGGGGTACAACAAGATCCAAATTTTCGAGAGTATTCCACATTTCTTGGAGATTTCCAACATCCCTGGAGAGCACCAACTTTCCTAAAACCTTGGGACGTGTGGATAAAAGTAATTAAATAAATATTTTAAGTTATCTTAAGGTGGCTTTATATTGTAAAGGCAACTTATGTTTATTTATTTTAAAGAAGAGTAGCTTACATCATAAAGTGTTTTTAAAAGAGGGCCAAAAAGTGTTAGTACAAAACATGGGGTACAAGTGACTTCAAATTTATTATTTAAAAGTGACATTGAAAGAGAGAATTAAAAATGATATTTAATTGAAAGTTCTCAAAAAAGTCACTTTATTTTTTTAAGGGAAATTTTTCGAAAAAAGCAATGAAAAAACAAAAAACACTTTTTCGAAAAAGCAACAAAAAAAAAAGTGTTTTTTTTAAAAACAATGAAAAAGCAAAATATTGGTTTTTGAAAAAACTAGTAAAAAGCATTTTCTTTTTCAAAAAAGAAAAAAACAACACTTTTTCCTAAAATAGCTCTAAAAAGGTTTTAAAAAGAGGTTGGGTCTTGAGAAGAAGGGCTAGACTAAATATTACATTTGTTATTTGCTCTAAGTAAAAACACAAGTTCTTCTCATATTTCATGAGGATGGAAACCCTCTTGGAATACCAGTTTCGAGGACGAAAACCTTCCTAGCTAGAAAGAGTGATTCCATCTAGAAGTCACCTATGTGCTGAAAATATTGGGTTTGGGGGACAAATATCCTCAACATCCATTGGAGCAATTTCATATAGAGATTGCCTTGGTGCTCAAAGTGAAGACATTCCAAGTTGTGCTGCAAGGTTAAGTTATTTTTCCAATTGTGTTTCAATGGAGATTTTTCATGTGTTTTGACATGCTTTTTTGGCATGTAGGGATTTATGATGCAGATTTAAGAAGTTTGTGGGCTTTTGATCAGATTGAAAGAGGTTTCTTCTTAAAACCAAGCAAAAATAAGGTGAATTTTGGTGATTTCTAAGAGTTTTATGACAGTTGTACCTATTGTACTGTTGGTGTTTCAATTCGCACCTCTAGAATGCGAATTAGAAACAAATAGCTATGCACAAATAAACTACTCTTCAAATTAGGAGGGGAAGCTCCCTCTTCATTGATGATGCTTAAAGAAAGTAAATTAAACTATTACCAATATTTTTTGTTCTCAACTAAGAGCACAAGGTTATAAAACTCTAGCGCCATAGCTGAGGTTTTCTCTTTTTAGAACTTCAACTACAACTAGGCCTACTCTAATGACGCTTCTAGCAACTCAAATAAACTCAGAGCTTGAGAGTTAGAAGTAAACGAGGAATGATTCAACACAAACACTATTCCAACGCACACCTGAAGACTCATTGTACTTTTAGATGCAAGCTGAAATAAAGATTATATAAGCAAAACACATAAAACAAAATCTGAGATAGTAGATCAGAGCAGCATAGCAAGCATAAGATTTCCTTTCTCAAATTTCTAATAACGATTACACTTCTAAGAAAGCAGGTTTGTAGCAATAACAAGCTTACAGTTTAGCAATCAAACCAAAATACACTTGACAAATATTACACATGAACTAAACAATAACTTGCAGCAAAAGGTAGGCATGCAAGCTTGCTCTTACACAAAGTGAACAGACACTAAATAACAACTTGCAAGCAAAAATAGACTCGGCAATTCGTTATCACAATAATGGTTAAAGAAAAATGGGCAAGGCTGCTCTTATTTATACACAAGCGAGGAGTAGGGAACCCTAAAATCTCCTTGCTTTTACAACAAGACTTGCCAGTTCGCAAGCTTTATTTCTAAAACTAAAACAAGACAAATAACTAACAACCTATTGAAAGCAAAAAGCAAGGAAAGATCCAACTATTACAATTGATTTTCTCTCCTTCACAAAGAATAGATAAGCATGAGACAAAAATAGCAAGAAAACTCAGAAAAGGCATCAAGTTAACTGCTGTTTTTTAGTTCTATTCTTGGAGATTTTTGCTGCCCCAAAAAAGTGCTGATTTTTCTCCAAAAAGCAGATTGTTGGAAAAAGTTGAGATCTAGGTTTTGTAGACAATCACGTTGTGAAGAGACCCAATTTGTCAGATTCTGAAAAAGAAGAGGGCTTCCCAAAAAAGCAATTTTTTTGGAAATATAAAATTTTCCAATCGGCAAGAGGAACAAAAAGCAGATGGACCCAGATCGATGAAAACTGAAAAAGCTAACCACCTCTTTCTGAAATGCGATGTCCTAGAAGATTGGATCATGAAAAAGCGTGCCTTTGAGCATCCCAATCCCGAATCCATGAAGAAAACTAAAAAAGTGCCCTATTTGAGCCTCTAAATCTTGAGAAGCAGAAAATGATATCTTTCTTCCTCCGAAGGTCAACCTACAAAATGTGAAGAATGAATGCCAAAAGCCT
The DNA here is from genome assembly GCA_007258455.2 of Sequoia sempervirens. Taxonomy (NCBI): domain Eukaryota; kingdom Viridiplantae; phylum Streptophyta; class Pinopsida; order Cupressales; family Cupressaceae; genus Sequoia; species Sequoia sempervirens. The sequence continues at coordinate 152,557,539 of VDFB02075321.1, forward strand.
TCTTAAATAGATGTTGAGGATGAAAAGCACTTTATTCTCCAAGATTTAAATCTTTGAAGCCAATCCGAAAGCAAGTATGTCGAATGTAGACGCTATTGTGAATGTCAGATGATGAAAATTGGAAAATTCACTAAGGCATTGAGTCTTGGGCACCCCTGGCTAGCTAGGGCACCTAAGCATCCCGAACTCAGCCATTTTCTTGAAATTTTCAACTTCTGCTTAATAAAACGCATCCCTTTGATCTTTGATTCCGAACGCTAGATGAATCTCGTGCACTAATTGATGGACTTATCGTGAAGCCTAATTGAATCTAGAAAGAATCTTTTGGAGGTTGTACACTTAAAAGTGGTTTTGAGGCTGTACACTAGCAAGGGCACCCAACTTTACCAGAGTTAGCCATTTTGATGTTCTTCAATTTTTAATGTTTTCTAATCTTCGGATGAATTTTCTGTTGAATTCTCAATTCTTGCCATTCAGGAGGTTTGATGAACTGGATGTTGGATTTGTTGGATAGCTTGACGAAATTTGAGATGATCTTCTTGGAGGTGACTAGCCCCGAAAACTGCATACGATGGCCTGAATTCCTAGGCACACCTGCCTAGCTGGGGTGCCCAACTCCTCCAGAGTTGGAATATTTTTTGTGTTTTTCATCTTTCAATTTTAACCTTTTTGTTCCTCATGATCTTCATCTTCATTTGACTTGCAATATCTGGCATTAGACGAATCTGATGGTTTGACTGAGACATTCACTAGATAGCTTGAGGAATTTTGAAGAAGATGACTACTTTTGCAAACCCTAGAAGCTAAATTAAACTTTCCAAAACCATGGGCACCCCTAGCTAGTTGGGGCACCCAAGAATCGCAGAGATAGAATATTTTCTATATTCTTCATGATTTTCAATTCCTCCCTCTGACAAAGCGCCTCAGTTTGATCCAAAATTCTAGCAGTTTGGTAGATCCTAGAAACTTCTTGATGGATTCATTGCAGAGCCTGAAGAAGATGGAGAAGAATGACCAAAACTTGAAACCCTAAAAACTATTTTTGATAGTCCTAAATGTTGGGTGCTCCTGGCTAGCTAGGGCGCCCATGATCACCAAACTTAGAATATTTTGAAGGTTTTTATGATTTCCATTTTGCTTCTTTGATGCAACCTTTTTGTTCAATCCTCAATTCCAACTATTTGATTGATCCAATGTCCTGGCTGATAGATTCACTATGAAGCCAAAAGAATTTTGAGCAAGATATCTTGGAAGCACAAACCCTAACTCCAGCTTATAATACCTTGAAATGATGGGCGCCCCTGGCTAGCTGGGGTGCTTTTACTTTCCAGAGTTAGTTTTTATTTTCACTTTTTCAACTCTCTCTTTGCTCTTCACGTTCATCGCTTCATGCTCAATAGCTAACTTCACCATTGACCGTGCTTCAATTGTCGGAGTTGAAAATATGCTAAGGCATTAATAGCTAGGCGCCTTGACTGGACAAGGGCATCTAGCATCTTCATTGTTGGACAAATTTCCTCAATTTTCAAGACTTTTTAGATTCCCCTCCTTCATTCTTCATTCCTTGTGCATCTTTCGTCATTTCTCAATCTGTGCAGTGTTAAGACTTTGAATCTAACACCTAGCAATTGACCATCCTCCATTGATGACCTCAAAGCTCCTATTTTAGCTTCTAAAAAAGCAAAATAGACCTATAGACACTTTAAAATGTCTCTATGGATCACATTGGCTAACTAACATCATTTCATCCTAAAATCCATCATCTTTTTGTTTAATTGATTAAATTAGCCTAGCTATTTAATTAATTATATCATTTGCATCTATTAACCTAATTCATTTAATCGGGTTAATTCACCCCTTTTCACACTAACATTTCATCTCATTAAATTAAATAAATCAAAACATTTAATTTAATTCCCTAAATATCCTTTCATCTCTCCCCCATTCATTAAATCATTTAATTTAATGAATATCACTTTAATTCCTCCAAATCCCCTAATTGCATGATTAAACCTTATTTAATTAATAATTAAACTAATTTTCCTCTAAAAATTCCTTATCCCCTTTTTTGCACAATTAAGAATTTCTTTTAATTTGCAAAATGCCTTTTATCCTCACCCAAATGTATATTCCAAGGAATATTCTTATTCCTCCATCATTTGAAAAAGGAATATTTTCACTTAGCTTCTAGTGCAAATTTTAACCTTTACCCTTTTGAACAAGTCACCTTTGACCTGTGTGAGTAGGTCAAAAGTGTGTTTGTTTGAAGCAAATGTGATCCCTTGATTAATATCCCATCATGCCATGATCCATGGCTCTTCTTCCTTCTATCTTTGAGTATTGATTGATCTTTTTGATCTCAACCCTTCATTTCTCATTTGCTCTCCTATAAATAAAGCACTATTTGGAGACAAATGGATTGATCTTTCAATTGCAAAGTCATGTTGTTGAATTCACTTACATCCACACTCTCAATTTACTGAATTTTAGCTTGTTTTAGTTTATTTTAGTTGCATAAATAGCTTAAAGCATCCATTAATGGCTTCCATGCATCCATCTTAGTTAGTATATGAATTAGGGTTTCCATCTTTTAACTTAGAATTAGCTTAGATTAGCTTAGCAATTGCATAATTAGTTCTTTTTCAACATAAAATCATGTTAACTTAGCTTGCATCGTGTTTAATTTAGCATAAACTAAATTTTCATCCATTTATCACAATCGTTTCATCAATTCTCTTCCATAGAATCGATTGAAACAAGCTCACTAATCACAAGATTGGAAAAGGGTCATTATTCCACATCAACATGACACCAATTCCAAAAAAGGATAAGTTTCAAATGGGTTAGAGTAGGAATTTAATTGTTTTAGTAATTTGTAACTTTCAGTTTGTATAAATGCTTAGTTTAACTTTTGAATTTGAATGATCTTGTTCGGTAGATTGAAGTTTAGTGGATAAATTGTGCTTCAATCCATCATGGATCAAGCATAATCAACCCACCCTAACAATCCTCATCTCACAAGACCCACCAGAGAAAAACTTGATCATTTGACAATTTTGACTGGACCAGTCGAATCAGAAAGTATTTTAAACCAATCAAAATCAATTTGAGCCTTGAACGCAGAAATTCTATTTGTAGAAAATTTTGCCAACATCAATTTGAGAAGAAACCCATAAATAGTTTTTTTTAGAAAATTTCCTAAAAAGTAGAGCCGGAAAACTGAGATCTAGGTTTTGTAGATAAGGTCGCTCTGAAGAGACCCAAATCCTCAAATTTTGAAAATTTTGAGTTTTTTTTTACCAACATGCTTGACATGCAAATTTCCATTTTTTGACCTTTTTAACAATTTTCAAAAGACTTTTACCACTTTTCTTAAAATGCCTTAATGAACTAAAAATTTTAATTTTTGAGTACAACATGTACCAACAACAATAAGTTTAGTTTCAGACCTGCAAGGTGACTGGTTTCTCATTTTGTTTGATGTCCATTGTGTTCATGGTGCTTTGGGTTCAATTTTGGTGTGTTTTGGAATAGTTTTCAGTTTATGCATGTTGAGTAGTGGTGTTGGACATACTCTTTGCAAGATTTTCAAGTGTTATCAGTGCTGGTCAGACTTGTTATTCAGTGTTTCTTAGTCACAAAGGGAGTTCACAGCACTGTAGTTAAGTTTGGGATGAATTTATGCAACCTACATTGGCTATGTTTCAGTTTGGGGTGTGCTTCCTTCATTTTGAGGTTGTTGCATCAGCATTCAGAAGAGTTTGCAGCATGTTATCAAAATGCATAAGACCTGTTTGACAGTATGATAGCAATTACAGAGTGATATCAAACCTACATCAACCTCTAGTATCAACTATTGGAGGTATTTTTCATGTTGAGTACTTGAATATATTGTTTATCAATGTTATTTGGTCTCATTCAAGATGTTGCAGCAATCTGATTTTGTAATCAGAACTTTGTATCAGTCTATAACAGCAATTTACTTCCTCAAATGTTAATTTGTAATGCCTTTTATATATATCTTGTAAACCCCAAATGGTAGTACCATTGAAGTCCATCATTTGAATGCATTTTCATTTTGTAAGACCACCAATAGTTATAGCATTTTCATTCAGTCCATTTTGGCATGAACAAGCTGAAATTATTGAACATTTATGTCTAAGTCAAGCTTAGAAATTATGCCAGTGGCTTGCATTGCATACAAGCAATCTGTTGAGGTGTTGATAGGCTAGCTTTGCTGCCTGCATGTAATTTTACGCAATCTGCTGGTTTTGCCATTTGAGTATTCTGGTCGGCTTGCCACCATATCATTGTGATTGCATTCATCTAGATTGGTTGTAGAGTTGGAGGCATCATATGCTCTTACCTTCCCCACTTTGGGATCTTGGTGATCAAAAAGTGTTGAAGACATTGCATTTGCATCTTCTATATTGCAAAAAATAAAATTAAAAAGTAGGGTGGGCTTTTACACATCCACTCCTATGCACCAATTCATTTTAATTGCCACTCCCATCATAGTGTTTACCACTACTGATCTATTTTTCAAGCCGAACATTTCCCTATGCCTCTCATTACCCACTAAGCCATCACCAAATATCAATCCTTCCAAAGTTGACCACAATTTTTTTGTCTACCACCTAGCCCTGGATGTTAGGGGAGTTTCTAGAGGAAGCCCTTTACTTCCTCCTAGGATCTACCAAACTAACCTCTCCAATCTTGGATACTCCCCATCAAGCATTATCAAATCTTTCACAATGACCAATAATGGCTCAAATGACTCCTCCACTTGAGACACAAAGTATTTGATGAGATTTCCTTCCAATCTTCATTAGGACATGCTTTTAGGGCTCTTGTTTTCCCTCCATTGCTAATTGTTAGTTGGAAAGTGCTTTATGTTGCCTTTTGTACTTCTATTATTTTGCTTCTTGGGTTCTTTCTTCCTAGAACTTTCTATTGTGAAATGATGTATCCTCTAGTCCCGTTGACTTACTTTTGGTCATCTGTGGACATTGATATAATCTCTTTCTTTCTTTCTGCCCATTGACCAATATACTCACTCTAAAACCCACAAAACTGTTGTGCCCCATATAGAATGGAAAACTGTGAATTTCAGCTTTATGATGGTCACGTTGCATGCTAACATTGGCACCCAAGCTTTTAGGACCAATCCATCCATATTGCTCTTATTAATTCAATGATGCTCTAAGTAATCCGCTCAAAGTCCATGAGGTTGAACAATCCCACAAAGTAATGCCCATCATCACCGCACCTTGCTGATAGGGAACCTGCAAGCCCTAAAAGATAACCAAAAACCAAGGATGTGCCCCCTGTCCAAAATGACCCATCCCTGTCCCCAGGACATCCCGAGAACAAGAGGACGGCTAGGGGAAGGTTCCATGTCGTTTCCTTTTTTTGAAAATCAGCAGGAAATGTGTTGGAAATGAGGGGACGGGAGGGAGGAAAAAGAGGGACAACGAACTGTCCCAAGATGGTTGACCATCCCCTACATTTCAACTTGTTTTAAAAAAATTTAAAAAAAAACACATTTAAATTTAAAATAAAGCCCTCAATTTGTGGCTTATGTGGGCCCCTACCTTCTATGCTACCCTTATATCAAACACCGTGATCGGGAGCTACAGAAGTCGTTGAATAAAGATTGAAGGCTTGTTGAGAATGATATAAAGACTAGGGTATATGAGGTTTTCTTTTTTGTATAAATAAGAGGTGTAACTCATACTAGCTTTCAAGGAAACTTTGCAATGACACAAAGACAGCATGGTTTTCAATGAGCAACATTATCATTGAAGACCTTATGCATAGCTAGTCATCATAGTGACAAGAGACTATAGACAGAGGCATGCCTTTATTCACTCATAGTCTAGGTTTGTCGAGCAAAGAATATGATGAGATTTTGTCACTCATGAATGATGAACAGTCCTTAAAAGCAATAACAATGGGCAGTGACCATGCCATAAAGGGCAGTTACCTTGATCACAAAGGGTTTTGTGAATGAGACTGTTAAAGTCTGCAAAAAAGGTGAAGATTGTGCAATAAAGGACAGATCAAGGGCAAAGCTTACCAAGATGAGGACAGTCAAACCTTAAAAAAGATAGTCATAAAAGGTTACATAATGGAATATGTTAAAAACACAAGTAAAAGACCCTTATTGAACCCTCCAAACATTCAATATGATGTATATGTAAGCAATAAAGAGGTCAAAAACTATCTGAGACCATTAGAATCCTAAAGCAATTCCAAAGGCATACATGGCAGCCTCTTTAAAGAAGGTGGTTAGATAATTTAGAAAGTATCCAAACTCATCAAGAGGACAGACCGTGGACTAAAAGTGGATTGTTTTAAAATGCAAATCTGGAAGTTTCAAAAACCCTATACTGGTTGTGAAGATGATAGGGGAGAGATCAAAAGGACAGTCTTAGGACAATCCAGTGATGAAAAGGTTTGCAAAGTGACCTCACCACAAGATGACTGTGGTTTTGACCATTGCACAGAATTTTCAAAGGACCATCATTAAAGTATTTGACAGTGAGCTAAATATGACTGTGGTTTGTCTATTAAAAAAGGTAGTCACTTTGGACAAGTGAGTAGTCAACCATGAAAGGGTAGTCACTTTGGACTAAAGGGACATAGTCTAACGAAGGACAATTTTGAAGATGAAGGAAAATACAATGATAAAGTACAATGACAGAATATTAGAGAGGAACCTTTGATAGTCATGAATGAATTGATGACAATATTTGGAGATAGAAGACAAAGTTATTCTTGAGAAAATTATTAGATTGTAATATCTTCTTTATTAGAGGTATGAGCTAATGATTGATAAAGCTTTAAAATATGGCAAACAATTGACAATAAGGAGAAAAGTATGGCAATACTAGAAGGTTTCCTCCAAAGCTTTTGAGGTATTATAACTTAAGGTTCTATAATGTATATTATGCATGTTTTATCCATGTTTTCATATGAATATTTAAATTTTCCCTATATTTTATATAGCCGTCCCCCTGCCATCCCCAAATTTGGCCTCAAAATCCGGAAACTTAGGGACTCGTCCTGCCATCCCCATCCCAGAAACTTGGGTTAACACTGCTAGAAATATATCTCCAACTACGTCACTAAGCAAATGAGAGTCGCTCCATAATTAGGTTTTCCTATCAGACCTTTTTAAAATTTAAAATGCATGCCATTGAGAAGTTACTTAATGCTGAGAAGATTTGAAACGACAATGTTGCCAGGCCTACTTCATTTCTGCACAATTTTAGCAAATGATAGTGTAAACATGTAAAATTGACCTAACACTTATCACACACCTTAAATGACAATTTTGCATCATCAGCCTTATTATCATTGAATATCACTACATTTCACATCAAAAGCATCAAAAACCCTAATTTCCTCTATTAATTGAATAATACAACATTATTTAATTAATCCACTTGTTCACCATTTGTGACGAATTAAATAAATTTCATTTATTTAATAAAAGTCCTAAGACCCTAATTTCCTCTATTAATTGAAAAATAATACATTATTTAATTAATACACTTTTTCACCATTTTTCAACCAATTAAATAAATATCATTTATTTAATAAATTCCTAATCTAACTTTATTCCTCCTAATTAATAAAATAATGTCAATTATTTATTTAATTATGTAACTAATTCACTTTATTCCCCTAAGTCAATTAAATTATTAAAAAATAATTTAATTATGTCACTTTCCCCCAAATTTGAATAATTAAATAAACTATTCAAAACATCATCAAAAATCAAATCAAACAAATACCACTTTATTTGCAAAGTCAAAATTGATTTGCACGTTCAACTCCAAAAAGATTAATTAAATTAAATCAATTAAATAATTATCCTTACCCACTTTCATGATTGAGCAAATTACGAACCACCGATTGCTCGATCTAATTGGCTGACTGATCCATCTATTTCCTGACAAATCAATCCATTCTCCAATTCCATATTAAATATATTTAATAATGTAATATTAATGGTCATCTTAGTCGTATTTAGTTAATTTAGATAGTTTCTAAATTTGTCTTCAGTTTACAATCGTTTCTTTTAGAAACATCGTTTTTTGTAAATCTATATAAGGAACATTCGTTCCTTTGTTTAATACATCGAACATTTTATCATGGTATCAGAGCTGGTCTGAGCCTGTCTCCCTCACGGTAGGGCTCAGGATTCTAGGAGGGTTTTAGAAATTTTATCAGAGCCTTTGTTTAAAAATTCGAAAAAAAAATTCCAAAGAATTTTTTCGTCAGAAAATTTTCTTTTGTTCTTGGAAAAATTTGAGAAATTTTCGAGTTCTATTTCAAATGAGTTTGGAGGTCTTCTTCTCCCGCACAACCTCCTATTTTTTTGGGAAGGTTTCTGGTTTTTTTTTTGTGGTGGCCGCGCGTCTGAAATCGCGTTTTTTCTGAAAACGCGTTTTTAATTGCGTTTTTTCCTGCTCCTAGGCGCGATCTGGGTGTCGTTTCAGACGTGTTTTTTGCTGTCTTCATGCCCGCATTTTTCCTCAGTATTTGGGCACGTTTTTGTGGCCTTTTTTGGGTGCGACTACGCGCGATTTTCTGGTGTTTGATGGCGACTTCTGATGGTTTTTTAAGACGCGTTTTCATCTTCAGTTTGATCACGTCTTCTTAAAAAAAAAAAAATACCCCAATTTTTTTTAAGCCGCGATTTACCTTTTCTAGACGCGTTTCTGGTTTTTACAACGGGTTTTGTGTCGTTTTCTGATGGGATTTTTGAGCTACGAAGTGGGTTTATAATTTTGTCCCATAAATAATTATGTCGGTTTTAATATTTTTTTCCCACAAAAAAAAAAAAATATATATGGGGTTTTATAATTTTTCATCTTAAAAAAATTATTTGGTGGGTTTTAGAATTTTAGCCTTAAAAAATTATTTGTTGGGTTTATAATTTTTCCTTAAAAATTATTTGGAGGGTTTTTTAATATTTTTCCTAAAAACATTTTTGTGAAGTTTTTTTATTTTTGCCTGAAAAATCATGAAAGGGTTTTACCGTTTTTCCTTAAAAATGATGTTTTGTATGCTGATTCGTGTTTCGGATTCCGTGCCAGCTACTTGGATTCCTTTGTGGGTTTTTACCTTTTTTTTCCTAAAAAACGATGCTTTGTAAACTTCAGTTTCAAGGTTTTGCAATTTTGTCCTCAAAAATCGTGGTAGTTGTTCTCGGTGTGTCTCTGGTTTCAAGGAGGAACAACTTTGTTACCCAACACCAAGTTGGATGTTTTGTGATCAGTTCTGGTTGTTTTCAGAAGTTCTACAGTTTCTGAGAGAGTTAGTGGCAGACTCATCTCAAGTGGCAGAGTCAGTGGCAGGCTCTTATCTTTTGTGGTAGAACATTCTTTGTTTCTGTGGGTAGTTAGAACGATGACCATTAAGGGAGGGTATTAAAGATATTTAATAATGTAATATTAATGGTTATCTTAGTCGTATTTAGTTAGTTTAGATAGTTTCTAAATTTGTCTTCAATTTACGATCGTTTCTTTTAGAAACATCGTCTTTTGTAATTCTATATAAGGAACATTTGTTCCTTTGTTTAATACATCGAACATTTTATCATTCCACAGATTATTCAAAACGATTTCTTCAATCCCACTGAACACTCAAAATGATTTCTTCAATCACACTAATTATGTAATCAAATTGGCACTAATTATGCCCATCTAAATCCTCTCAACTATTAAATTTAGTGATCAGATTTAATGCACAGAAAATTAATTCAAAAAACAACACAATACACAGCAGATACCCTGGGAAATCCCTCCTCTTGAGGGAGAAAAACCCAGCCAATAATATCTCTTATATTATTGAATCTCAATAAGAAATCTCCTTTACAATAGAGGCCAATAATGAGGCCAAGAGGACACACAGTAAGTTGTTTCTCACACAGCAATAAAACAAAGATGATCTTCAGACTTTTATAACAGATTTACTAATCTGCTCTACTCCTCTCTTATTCGCACCTTAGACTAGTGAATGAACAATGTGTATTGGATGATTAACAATGAACAAATGAATGAGTATATATACACAAGAGAGGAGAAGAGATGTGTCTCTTCAAGTTGCTAGTCAGCCTAGATAAGTATATAATATATGATAATCAAGAAGTCGGCCATCCATAACAAGAAGTCTTCACATAAGAAATTGCGCCTTAACTGATGCCTCTTCAAAATTCGTGCCTCTTATAAATTAACAAATGAAGTAAGGAGAAGCTGGAAGAAATACGACCGAAGCTGCATTTAATCATCAACACTCCCTCTCAACTAGGGAGGATACTTCCAGCGGAACAAGACAAATCATCTCATCGTGATGTCTACCACTATGGCTACAACCATGAGTGGACAAGAAGAATATCACCTCATCGTGATATTAGATATCGCCTCAACACGATATCAACCATAATGGCTACAACCATACTATGGTGTGTACAAGTGTTCATCACTTGCATGATGTTGTCACCTCAACATGACTTTCACCATGGTTCTCCCAGAGGGTGAAACACAAGTACAAAATATGTCATGGAGTCACACACATGACATCCACCATGACTCTCTCAGAGGGTGGAAACAAGAGCTTTCACCTCAAATCTCAAAGAGAAATGCATTAACAAGGGCTTGCACCTCAAATTCTTCCGTCACAAAAGAAAATGCATTAACAAGGGATTTCACTTCGAACTTCTCTCACAAAGAACTCATTAAACAGGCTAACTAATGTTGAGACTCTTTCTCAGTTAAGGCTGGATTCTCCATCATACCAAGCTTATCTCGAAAGTACACAAACTTGATTCTGGAGAGAGGCTTGGTGAGAATGTTTGTCGTCTGCTCATCAGTGCTAATATACCTCAACTATATAGCCTTCTGTAGTACCATATCTCTAATATAGTGGTACTTGATTTCAACATGCTTGGTTCTATCATGGAACACAGGATTGACAGAAAGTTTCACTCAACTCTGATTATCACAATGAATGATAGTAGGCTCCATTGATTGTCCAAACAATCCTGCAAGGAGCTTACGAAGCCATACTGCTTCTTGAGCTGCCATACAAGCTACAATATATTCTGCCTCTGTTGTACTCAATGCTACAGATGACTGCTTCCTGTTGCACTAGGATATCATAGCAGAACCCAAACTGAAGCAACAACCAAAGGTGCTCTTCCGATCTGTGACACACCCTGCCCAATCAAAATCAATGTAACCATATAACTCCAAGTCTCCATCTAAAGAATACCTCAATCCATATCCAACTGTGCCACGCAAGTATCTCAGGATATGTTTAGCTGCAACAAGATGTATCAGACTCGGCTCACACATGAACTGACTAAGTGCACTCATAGCATAACAGATATCTGGTCTAGTGTTAACTAGATACATCAAGGACCCAATCAGTTGTCTGTACAATGTAGGATCCACCAAGTCTAAACTAGCTACAGCCTCCTTCAACTTATGTAGGTTGGTCTCCATGGGTGTAGACATGGATTTGCAATCCATCATACCAAATCTCTTAAGTATATCAATAGTGTACTTCCCTTGACTTAGAATCATCTCATTTAGTTTCTGCCAGAGTTCTAAGCCAAGGAAGTAGTGCATCAGCCCAAGGTCCTTCATCTCAAATTCAAAAGTTAACTCCTTACACTCGAGAATCAGGTGATCTTCTCCAGTAAGAATCAAATCATCAGCATATAAGACCAAAATTAATGCTTCACCATTGTTTACCTTGAAGTAGAGATTAGAGTCAGCATCATTCTTCAAGAAGCCCAAACTTGATAGGTAACAATCAATCCTTCCGTACCATGCTCAAGGAGCCTGCTTAAGACCATACAAGGCCTTCGTCAGTTTGCAAACATGAGACTCCTTCCCATGAACCTCAAATCCATTAGGTTGCTCAATATAAACTTCTTCTTCAATCACACCATTCAGAAACATTGTCTTCACATCCATCTGGTGAATCTTCCATCCTCTAGATGCAGCAATAGCAATGATGGTTCTAACAGAAGTATAGCGAGCAATAGGAGCAAATGTTTCTTTGTAATCAACTCCCTCTTTTTGAGAAAACCCACGAGCCACAAATCTTGCCTTGTACTTCTCAATGCTCCCATATGCAGCATGCTTGATCTTGAAGAGCCATTTTGAAGATACCACTGACTTGCCCTCGAGTCTAGGAACAATGTCCCAAACATCATTCTTAAGAATTGACTGGTACTCCTCTACCATAGCATCCCTCCAAACTTGATGACTAGATGCTTCCTCAACACAGGTAGGCTCAGATTCAATAATCTGACTCATTAAGGCAACATAACTAGAGAACTTATGTGGCCTTTTACTTTCTCTGAATGTGCCCCTAGGAGCTGCAAAACTTTCAGCCTCTTGCATAGTATGCCTGGCCCATAGAGGTCTTTTTCTCCCGATAACAATGTCAGTAGGCCCATCAGTAGGTTCCAAAGGTTCAACAGGATCAATATCTTCATTTGGTTCCAAAGTCTCCCTCTGAATCTCAGGAGTATGGTCAACTTCCATATCCTGAGGAGACTCTTCATTATCGATCTCCATATGAATGCCCCTGGATCTCATGAATGCAACATCTTGCTCGAATGTGACATCCTTACTGATCTCGATCAACTTTTGTCCTGTAATGTATATTCTGTAGACTTTTGAGGTCTCACTGTAGCCCACAAATATTCCCTTCTTGCCAGAGGGCTCCAACTTAGTTCTCTTTTCCTTTGGAACATGAACATAGATAGGACATCCAAAGATCCTCACAAGACTGACTTCAAGCTTCTTCCCTGTAAAGGCTTCTTCTAGAGTCATATTCTCCAAGACCTTATGAGGACTTTTGTTCTGAACATATACAGTTGTCCTGGAAGCTTCTGCCCATAAGAAGGTTTGCAAATCTTGATCATGGATCATGGCCTTTGCTACTTCCACGATCGTCCTGTTCTTTCTTTCCGCAACACCATTCTGTTGAGGATTATAGGGAACACAGAACTCCCTCTTAATCCCTACATCAATACAAAAATTATGAAAACTGCCAGAGGTGTATTCTCCACCATTATCAGATCTGAGGACCTTAATTCTCTTACCAGAAAGATTCTCTACCAAAGCTTTAAATTCCTTAAACCTTTCTAACACTTCCTCAGACTCTTTAGTTTTCAAAAAATAAATCCAAGTCTTCCTAGAGTGGTCATCAATAAAAAGAACATAATACAAGAATCCACTCGAAGAAGGAACAAACATAGGACCACATAATTTAGAATGAATGAGATCTAAAATACCCTTAGACCTATTTTCTCTACTATGAAAAGGGGCTTTTATATTCTTACCCAGAGCGCAGCCCTTGCAAGTACCTTCATGCTCCTCGTTGAACTTAGGAAGGCCCGACACCATCTTCTCCATGATAGGTAAGGCTCGAAAGTGTAGGTGAGCCAATCTCCAATGCCAAAGATCACATAGACTTGAAGAAACATGAACCAAAGCTTGTAAAGAACAGGTGCAAAGCCTGTAAAGACTTTCACATCTAACTCCAATTACTTGGGCATCCTCGAAGCTAGAATTCTCCATCCACACTAGAACTTTTCCTTTGGAGAAGGCAACTTGATATCCTTTATCTTCCAGTGCTGATATTGAAATGAGATCATGCTTGATTCCTAGAACATAAAGAATGTTACTCAACTGAAGTGTGATGTCGGAATCCAAATGAAGTGTAGAAGTCCCAATTCCTTTCACGGAGTAGCTAGCATTATCTCCAATGATGACTTGTTCGGAAGACTTGTCAGAACCCTAGTGGTTCTCAAATCGAAACCCAACTGAAGTTTTTTGTATTTTTGCAAATTTTGGTTTTTTTTGTGATTTTGAGGTTTTTTGACTAAATATTAAATGCTGCGATTTTCTAATAAAAATCCCAATAAATTCAAAATAAATCTAAAACTCATGCAGAATACTCAGAAATGCTCAGATAACAAGGGCACACCCATATATAGATTTTCCAGAGCTTTTTAAATACAAGAATCTGAGTAATAAATGAAATACAATGAATATTTATTAAAAACCTGGGTGGCGGCTGTAATAAATGCAAGATGGTACGGCCAGCAATATGGATGAATCTCCAGTCTCTGAACACAACGCAGGATCTCCAGAAATGCTCAAGATAAAACCCAACGCCTAGAACTGAGAGCCAGGATCTGGGAACAGGAAGATAATCTCTGAAGAAGTAAAGTACGGCCTGCAGGTACAGAAGTACGGCCTGTCTGCAGCAGCAATAATAATGGTACGGACTCCAAGGAAAAGATGCCAGATCACTGATTATATCCCTCTGCTGAAGTCGCCTCAAATGGAAGATGATTTCTCTGCTTCTCACTGAATAAATATTTCAATAATCTCAAACTGTGATCTCTGGATGAAATCACCAAGTGCAAGCTTCAACTGATATTTCACAGCCTCAGTCTGCCTGATCTCTGAAGAGTTTCCGTTCTCCAGAAACGTTCGTCTGCCAGAAACCCTAGGGTTTGCAAACTCCAAAGCTCAGATGCAAGAAGACAAAATTGAATAATAAACAGCATAGTTCGATTTTGCCTTGAGAAGAACAATATATCTCCTTTGAAAAGTTCGACCTAAATCTCCTTTGAAATAATCATTTAAATAAATGATTTAATTTTCACCTTTTAACTTAGGAGAAATAATTAATTATTGGCGTCCCACTTTTAATGAATATAATATACTCATTAAGTCAACATTTAATAATTTATTATAAAGTATAATAAATACTTTATAATTTTAAGCCAAATAATTAATATTTAAATATTTCAATAAAGTGACTTTATTATAAAGTCAAATTATTAAATATTTAATAACTCATTAAATACTCCTTATTTCTCCGTCAAATCAATCAACTGCTGAACTGGGTCGAATCTGAGCTGAATAATTGCACCAGGTGCCCTGCCCGAAATAGTAGCTCAATTCCGCAACTTTCTAAAAATAGAAAGTTCTCTAAAAAAGCTCTCTGGAAGATTCTGCGAAGGCCCAACCTGACACACTGCAAACTGGAGCTACCAAACACTGAGCAACTGCCAAAAATGATCCTCTGAACATTCCTGTCAGCCTACGAGGATCGAATGATAGGCTAACCTCGTCACCAGATGTGCTGACTAGGATGGGGACATGACAGTTGTGCTGACTAGGATGGGGACATGATAGCCCGCCCCGAAATTGCTTGTCCTCAAGCAATTCCCCAACTCGATGTCAGAAATCTCCTCGACCCCATGTAGCATCTCAACCGGCAATCTCTCCACTTGACTAAATATTCTCGATCACACGCCCGAAGGTGTCTTCCTCATCTCAAGGATGGCCTCTGTGTACTAGTATCGCCTTCATCATCAAGGGTGGCAAAACCAGAGAGGGTATAACATGTTGACCCAATGCCTTTTTCAGGCGAGAAACGTGAAATACATTATGGACCTTGCTATCAGCTGGCAAGTCCAACTCATAAGCAACCTCGCCCACTCGTCTGACAACACGAAATGGACCATAATAGCGAGGTTTTAGTTTCTCCGCCCCACTCTTCCGCAGAGTAGACTGACGATACGGCTGCAACATGAGGTACACCATATCACCCACCTCAAAACTACGCTCAACCCTCTTCTGATCAGCATACTGCTTATGCTGATTCTGTGCCTGCTGGATATTGTCTCGGAGAGACCTCAAGATGTCCTGCTAACTCTGCATCATATCCCCTGCACTCGGCACTCTGCTATCGCTCAAAATCACATCCAGAAGATTGGGCGCCTCATACCCATACAAAGCCATGAAGGGGGTCATCTGTATCGTCATATGGTGAGTCGAGTTATAACAATACTCGCACAAATAAATCCACCTCACCCAAGCTCTCTCACGACCAGCCTATAATTGTGCAAATAACCTTCCACCCACTTATTGACAATCTCTGTCTGGGTCACCTACTGGATGGTAGCTGTACTTGTCACTGTCCCACAAAGCCCGAATAACTCCTCGCTAAAAGTTGCTCATGAACCATTGCCCTTTATTGCTCGACTATCATCCGCCACGAGGCAATCCATGCAACCGAAACCTCTCCTCGAAAATAATCATAATCAAGGATATTGCAAAGTAGTCGAACGGGAAAATGTGCGCATTTAGTCAACATCAACCACTATAGTATAGATGCAATTTTACCCCGAAGCCGCAAACCCGTGATAAAGTCCATCGATAAACACTCCCACTTCCCCGCCGTATTTGGCGGCCGGAGTAATTCAAAGCAGGATAAGTATATGCCCGCTGTTCTGCTAAGTACAGCTGCACACTCATGTACATACTTAATACATCGCTTTTCAAAATTTCTTTCCAAGTAAACCGTTCCCGAACCATTTTGTAAGTCTTGTAGTATCCAGGATGGCCCGCCATAGGAAGGTCGTGAAAGGCTCTCAAAACTGTAGTCCATAACTCAGAGTCAGGAACCAAAAGAATCCGCCTTGTAAATGATCAAGTCATCTACAACTGTATACCGCTGTCTGCTTCCGTTCTGGCTAATGATGCTAGAAGCTTCCGCGTTCTAGCATACTCAAAGAATAACTGGCTGCTCTCCAATCCTTCGTGGATCTCGTATAAGACATTCAACTGGGTCTGCGGTAGGCGCGCCAAATATATTCTGCTTCCCCTTAATGAAAGTAATGTCGAAGTCATATGACTGCAGTTTACTGACCCATTTCTGCTGCCTCTCGTTCAAGTCTCGCTGACCAAGGAAATGTTTTAGGCTGTTATGATCTGTACGAACACTGAATTTGCTGCCTACCAAGTACTGCCTAAACTTAGCCAATGCATGCATAATGGCTAACATCTCCTTGTCGTAAATACTGAAATCAGGACCTCGAAGCTCGCCTCAATGTAATCGGATGACGCCTGGCCAAAACGTGGCACCACGCCCTCTCCTCAAGCATCACAGAATAAATCAAATGACTGCAGTCGTGCAATGCTAGCATCGACATGAAGTCGTGATCACTCTTTAAACCTCGCCAGCACCTCGCCTGCAGACCAAAGAAAGCCCCTTCGTCAAGTCATATAAGGGCGGACGTGGAACCCACTAACAACCGTAAAAAAGCAATAACCCAATGAATCCCTCTCGAAATGTGGTTAAGGTTCCCCACCGCCAATCAACAATAGTTTCTACCTTTTCGTGGTCCATACTCACCTCCCTTGGCAACTGGCGATGCCCTGACATAACAACCTCCATGCTGTTTCTCGCATTTCTGGATTCTTAGCATAGAAAGACTCATCTCGCTAAGATACCAAACGTGTCCAATGAGCCAGTGTCATCCCATGACCGTTATAAACCAAAATGTCGCCGAAGAAAACTAACACAAATCTCAACCGAGTAATTGAAACCCTGCTCATAGTTGCTCGAAGGTGGCGGTGCATTGTTAACCTTGGCGGCATAACTACAAGAATCATGACCGCAATGACACCTGAAAGCGGTTTTCTCAATATCCTGCTCCCTCATCTGAATCTGATGGTACCCCGATCTCAAATCAATCTTCGTAAAGAAGACCGCTCCGTGCAACTCATCTATCAACTCATCAATGCGTGGAATAGGGTACCTGTTCTTGATTGTTCTTTTGTTGAGCTGCCTGTAATCGATACACATCCGAAGTGATCCGTCCTTCTTCTTCACCAATACAACCAGATGGAAGCAAAGGGATTTGTTAGTCTGATATGCACCCATAGCTAACAACTCATTAATGGTCTTCTCTATCTCATCCTTGAGTCGTTTCGGATGTCGGTAGGGAGTGATCATCACGGGCTTTGCGCCCTCCTCCAACTCAATAATGTGCTCCGTACCCCTGTCTGGAGGTCTACCAGGTGGAATGTCACTAAACACTTTGGAGTGTTTAGTCCTCAAAATCTGTATGTCAGGGTGGTACTCACCCTTCTGCGGCTCCTGCTGGGCTGGCATCAACATGCACTCAGCCGCCCAGTCAACCATATCATGACGAATGAGCCTCTCCATCCGCCTGAATGAAACCATCCTAAGATTACTGTCCCGTATTGCCTTGATGACATGTGGTCTTCCGTCAACCTTGAATTTCATCTCCATATCCCGTAGGTTGAGCGTGAACTCACCCAAATCATGTAACCATGCCATCCCTAATACCACATCTGTATCACCCATATTAACAACATAGAATTCAGTCTTGAATTCATAGTTGTTCAGTCTCATCGGAAGATCAGTAATCTTTCTGTCGCACCTGAGAGTATATCCGTCAGCCACCTTGACTCGAATACCCTCGAAAGCCTCTGTCTGGATACCACGTCTCTCCACTAAACGTGCATCAATAAAATTATGTGTAGCACCCGTATCCAACAAAGTAATCACCTTCTGACCTGCTAAGAGCCCACGGAGTCGAAATGAACCATCTCTCTGAAGACTAGTCAGATGGGCTTCCTGTAGCTTCCTTCCACCTTCATGCTCACCCTCATTTTCGGACTTCTCATCATCTGAAGGCTCGGAATCAGCTTGCTGGTCTGACAGATCAGATTGCTCTTCGCCCTCATAAAACCACTCCATTTGGTTATTTTTGACTTTCGGACGAAGTGGGCATATGTGTTTTTCATCATAGGGTGCCTTGCACCAAAAACATAACTTTTTCTTACGTAAATCATTCAATGTTTCCCTGTCAAACGGTGGTGCATTCTGTCTCTTCGGATCCTGTTGATCCTTCCTCCTGTCAAAGGGTCTATTTCTGTCATTGTTTCTATCGAAAGGCCTATTGGGTCTCGTGTATGGAGTAGACCCTGAATTAAACTTGCTGCGAGGTGCTGCAAGTTCCATGTTTCGTGCCTTCCGCATGGCCTCCTGAAGTGTGGGAGGGTCAAAAGCCTTAACCCAACATCTCATGGGTTCTGTCAAACCCTCAACAAATAGTATAATGAGTCTCCGCTCTGAAATGCCAGTCACCATAACTGCAACTCTCTGAAACTCACCAATGTATGCATCCAGACTACCTGTCTGTCTGAGCTGAGCCAACTCTCTGAAATACAATTCCGGATCCTTCTTATCAAATCTCTCTATCAGTCTGCTAGTGAACTCCTGATAGGTATTAACCGCATGATGGCCTAACGTATACATGCCGTGGTGCCACCAATCATGTGCTACTCCGTCCAGATGTAAAGTGGCAAATTTAATTGCCTCATCCTCCTGCATAGGCCTAAGTGACAGTTGTCCAATTTCTGGACCCAAGACCTAGCTGATGTCTTTTCTGACCCATCAAATTATGGCAGTGTAATCTTGCTCACAGCATACTGTAAATCCCTATTCACCTGTGGCTGGCTGATGCTGAGGGGTCTACGGTCGAATCTACCTCCTCCTCTGGGTTTATAGACATCTATAAACTCGTGAAATGTAAGTGCCTGCCGGATCTCAGGCGCTAGTGACATGTACTCACCATGAAATCTCGTCAAGTCTGCCACTGACATGCCATTCTGTGGCTGGAACTCCTGATGATGCACCTGATGCTCTGCTCCTGGAGTCTGTGGTGGAGTCTCTCTGGGTAAGAAAGTAGGCTGGCCTGGCCTACGCTCCTGATAGATCGGTGACGACTGTCTCGGTGCTGATGCCAATGGCTGATCCACTGGTGTGGTCCCGCTCGTCTGTCCAATCTGTATGAAGTGTGGCTGTGTGGGCGTACACTGTCTAATAGTACCCATCAACTGAGACATCATATCCATCATATTGTCGTGTCTCCGTCTAAACTCCTCATCGGTGATATCACCCTCCGCATGTGCCTTCCCTGGATCTCTACGTGCCTCTGTAGGAATCTCACGATCTGCCATTAGGGTTGCAACACTGTTTTCACTACTGTTAGAACTGGATCTGTGAATCCCAAGTACCCCTGACACTGTCTGTCCCTCTGGAATAGGTGGACCTGTCCAATCCTCGTCTTTGCCTGTTCCTACGCCTCTCATATACTGAATAGGATCTCGGCTCATGAAAAGGCAAGCAAAAAGCACTCTAAATACTGAAAAAGCACTGAAAAAGCACTGAAAAGCACAGGATGGCAGGAGATCTGTGCTCTGATACCACTGTCAGAACCCTAGTGGTTCTCAAATCGAAACCCAACTGAAGTTTTTTGTATTTTTGCAAATTTTGGTTTTTTTTGTGATTTTGAGGTTTTTTGACTAAATATTAAATGCTGCGATTTTCTAATAAAAATCCCAATAAATTCAAAATAAATCTAAAACTCATGCAGAATACTCAGAAATGCTCAGATAACAAGGGCGCACCCATATATAGATTTTCCAGAGCTTTTTAAATACAAGAATCTGAGTAATAAATGAAATACAATGAATATTTATTAAAAACCTGGGTGGCGGCTGTAATAAATGCAAGATGGTACGGCCAGCAATATGGATGAATCTCCAGTCTCTGAACACAACGCAGGATCTCCAGAAATGCTCAAGATAAAACCCAACGCCTAGAACTGAGAGCCAGGATCTGGGAACAAGAAGATAATCTCTGAAGAAGTAAAGTACGGCCTGCAGGTACAGAAGTACGGCCTGTCTGCAGCAGCAATAATAATGGTACGGACTCCAAGGAAAATATGCCAGATCACTGATTATATCCCTCTGCTGAAGTCGCCTCAAATGGAAGATGATTTCTCTGCTTCTCACTGAATAAATATTTCAATAATCTCAAACTGTAATCTCTGGATGAAATCACCAAGTGCAAGCTTCAACTGATATTTCACAGCCTCAGTCTGCCTGATCTCTGAAGAGTTTCCGTTCTCCAGAAACGTTCGTCTGCCAGAAACCCTAGGGTTTGCAAACTCCAAAGCTCAGATGCAAGAAGACAAAATTGAATAATAAACAGCATAGTTCGATTTTGCCTTGAGAAGAACAATATATCTCCTTTGAAAAGTTCGACCTAAATCTCCTTTGAAATAATCATTTAAATAAATGATTTAATTTTCACCTTTTAACTTAGGAGAAATAATTAATTATTGGCGTCCCACTTTTAATGAATATAATATACTCATTAAGTCAACATTTAATAATTTATTATAAAGTATAATAAATACTTTATAATTTTAAGCCAAATAATTAATATTTAAATATTTCAATAAAGTGACTTTATTATAAAGTCAAATTATTAAATATTTAATAACTCATTAAATACTCCTTATTTCTCCGTCAAATCAATCAACTGCTGAACTCGAATCTGAGCTGAATAATTGCACCAGGTGCCCTGCCCGAAATAGCAGCTTCCGCCTGACCTAACTTTCTAAAAATAGAAAGTTCTCTGAAAAAGCTCTCTGGAAGATTCTGCGAAGGCTCAACCTGACACACTGCAAACTGGAGCTATCAAACACTGAGCAACTGCCCAAAATGATCCTCTGAACACTCCTGTCAGCCTACGAGGATCGAATGATAGGCTAACCTCGTCACCAGCTGTGCTGACTAGGATGGGGACATGACAAGACTCCTCCACCAAACTTGATAAGTGCTCCTTAAAACCAGTGATGTGTCTAGAAGCACCACTTTCGATTAGCCAAGTGTTGGTGTCGATAGGTACACTGCTTAACAATGCAGAGTAGAACAAATATTCACTTGAATCCTTTTGCGGAGAAGCATCATCAACATCTGCAACAGTGGCTTGTTACTTAGGTCTAGTTGGACAATGCTTAGCAAAGTGGCCAAACTTATCACACCTAAAGCATTGGATCTTGGACAAATCTCTCTTCTTCTTGGAGGGAGGTGCATCATCATTTCCCTTATCTCAATTCCTCTTGAAGAACCCTTTCCTTCCATCTTTTCCTTTCTTCTTTGAAGCATGGGAGGTGATAACATGAATGTCTTCATTCTTTGGACTTTGACCAACGCCTCTAGCCACCAACCTTGATTCTTCTTGAATACAATCAGCCCTTAAGCGATCAAACTTAGGAAGTTTGGATCTTGCACTAATTCCTTGAATGTAGGACTCCCATGATAATGGAAGACCATTGAGAGCAAGCATCATTAGATATTTATCATCAACCACATGACCAATTGTGGAGAGTTGATCTCTCAACTCCGATATTCTCATGAAGTAGGCAATCACTGTTTCTCCTTTCGCCATCTTCACATGGTGTAGTTGTTGCTTCAGTGCAAGAGCCCGACTGGTGTTGTTGATTTCGTACATCTCCTCTAATGTCTTGAACATCTCCTTTGCAGTCTTCAACTCGGAGACAATTGGAACAATATGGTCTTTGACGAAATCAACCAACAACTTCTTCGCCTTCATGTCTTTCATCCTCCATTGCAACTTCTCTTCTTCCTCTTTAGGTTCGGGAACTTTGATCTCCACAAACTCAGCCAAATCATTCTCCTCCAATGTGAGCATGATTTTAAACCTCCATGAAGTGTAGTTTGACGCTCCCTCAAGTCTATCTTCGATCTTCAATCCGTTCACCATCTTGATTGATGTGTAGATAGACAAAGAACTAAGACGAAGAGAAAAGAGTACTGCTGTAAATCTGATCACGGTCTTCTCAAACCCACTCTAATACCATGTTAAATTTAGTGATCAGATTTAATGCACAGAAAATTAATTCAAAAAACAACATAGTACACAGCAGATACCTTGGGAAATCCCTCCTCTTGAGGAAGAAAAACCCAGCCAATAATATCTCTTATATTATTGAATCTCAATAAGAAATCTCCTTTACAATAGAGGCCAATAATGAGGCCAAGAGGACACACAGTAAGTTGTTTCTCACACAGCAATAAGACAAAGATGATCTTCAAACTTTTATAACAGATTTACTAATTTGCTCTACTCCTCTCTTATTCACACCTTAGACTAGTGAATGAACAATGTGTATTGGATGATTAACAATGAACAAATGAATGAGTATATATACACAAGAGAGGAGAAGAGACGTGTCTCTTCAAGTTGCTAGTCGGCCTAGATAAGAATATAATATATGATAATCAAGGAGTCGGCCATCCATAACAAGAAATCTTCACATAAGAAATCGCACCTTAAGAGAATGAGGACGGCCTCATTCAATTCTTCATTAACTGATGCCTCTTCAAAATTCATGCCTCTTATAAATTAACTAATGAAGTAAGGAGAAGCTGGAAGAAATACGACTGAAGCTGCATTTAATCATCATCTTTCGACCGTCGATCAAGATATTCTACTACACGATCTAGAGCATTTATTTCGAAACACAAAATCTATATAACAACCATCTTTCTTCTCAAAAAGGATCAAAGAATCAACCTATTTTATGGAACGAAATAATGCCAAGATCTTAATCGACATTTGTGACAAAGCTTCAGCGCATATCTTTGATCAACACACACATGTTCTTCAAGCTTTCGCATTAACAATGGAGACTTCGCATAGATACGAACAACCCAGCATCTTTGCAAACACACTCCAACACAGGATAATAAATGCTATTTCATTTTGAATTCATTGTTATTGTTTCATTTCAATTTTGTTCTTGAATTCTTAGTTTTATAGTTACATTTTGTGAGTAATGGGCATGAATCATTGACGTTTTGTTGTTTAGATTAGTTTCTATTCATCAATTTGATTGCATTCGCATGATCCCAATTTCCCCCTTACACAGATAGTACCCATGCGATTATGTCAAATTAATGAAGGCATCACTTGATGTTACCCTTGGCTGGACCAAGGAGGCACAATGGAAGAAGCCACAGGCTGGCCTTGGAATGCAGAAGGTCATCTAAACTCCCAATCTAATATTGGATAACATCAATGCCACAACAATCAGTCCCAGATACTAAAAGAAAAATCTGCTCTGCCCTTTTTATGGTGTCTTTCTACTACCATATTACTGTTCTTTTGTAAAAGCTCATGGATTCAAAAAAATTTAACTTTTTTCTTTAACTCTGTTTAGCAGTTGCTGACAGATTTTGTACTTTGTTGTCTTCTAAAGCACTTTATGTACCATCCATGTTTAGACCATACACTCTGAAATGGAGTTTTTAATCTACCTTTTAAAGATTTAATATAACATTTCTTTATCAAACAATTGATGGTCTGCATTTCCACCTATTTTCCCTCATATCCTCTCCAATGCTATGGATAAAGGTTATATTTTTCAAGCTTTCCTTAAGCTCTTTGGAGACGATTAGATTGTCTATCCTGTCTATCCTATGCTAGTTGTGCTTTCCTATCCCAAATACATTTCTTTCAAATTCTTTCTATAATGATGTACTTGGATCACATGGAGTGCCAACTATTTTAATATCCTAAAAAAACCCTAAGCAACTTCATGCAAAAGATCTGAAATGGGCTTTTAGTGGAAAGCCTTATTTTAAGACACCCCATAAGGAAACAAAGTTGTGATTCGCCCACAGATGTGAGCAAACCCATCTAAATATTAATTCCAAACCATAAGTTGTAAGAACAACAAAACATAAAAAGATACAAAAATAAACAAGCTTGTAAGGAAACAAACAGATTAAAATGCCATGCAAATATCTTTGTTTTTGACAGATTGTGTGCAAAGATTGCAATTCTTACAGCAGTAGAGGGAGATGGCCAACAGTGTATTGCAGCACCCGCATGCACAGCATCAACAGAACCTGTTGCAAAAGGAAGTCTTGAAATGTCTGCCCTAACCAGGGCAAGGTTCCTGGGGAGACAAATCAATTCCGAAAATAATGAACTGTAAGAAAGCGAACATAGGAAGAATGAGCACAAGAATTAGTTGAAAATGGTATACCCTTTGACCAGATCTTTATCTCTTTTGATGAACTCATAACACTGACGCAGCATGTTTTCTGAGAAGTCTAGGGCTACTACCCCCGAATAAATCCCACACTTGGCAAATCGCCTTGAAAATAGCCCACTACCACAGCTCGCATCCACAAGTAAACCACCAGCAGCAGGCTCAAAATACTTCTGTGCCATTTTGAACTGTACAAAAAACAAACAAAAAAATTTCTCTGATGGCAAAAGGAGAATGGCATGCAAAGATTTTTTACAAAAAAATTAAAAAATCAAACAAATCAACAGGATGCAGTTGTACCTCTTCATCTGGACCTGGAAAGCCACTAGTTGCAAAACGTTGGCGCCAGCCTCTCTCATACACAAATGAGACAACTGGACTCCTGCATATAAAAACATTATAAACACATAAGTTGGTGCAGTTCAATAAAATTTAAAGAGTATTTATCTGAAAATAAAAAAATGTATGAAGAAAATGAAACAGAAAAACCATGGGTATGAATAAGCATGTTTTGGGCGCCGCCATGCAAAATATCAAGGTTCAAACTCAAGAGGGGTTAGAGCCTATATTTAAAATAGGTGTGTGACCATAAAAAAATATTCAATATCAACTTGGGTCTCATAGCTTGTCCCGCAAATTGCAACACAAAATCTGGATGACCAGTATAAGTTAAATAAATTACTGAAAGAATAAAATTAATTCTATAAACCAGGCCGACCATTAAAGGGAAGACTTTACCTTAATATGGCAATGATGAAATGAAGCTAGATTAATTTATATTAATGGTGGCTGACCACTTTCTCTTATTGGCATATATGTAAGACAAGTGTGTTTATGATGGTCAACTATGAATGGGAAATATATTATTTGTTGGCCGACCCAAACATATTCATAATGTCATAAGAGGCTGACCCCTTTGATATGTGTTCCGAGACAAATATATATGAAATTGCCCGAGTTTGAGATACAATGGATGACAAATGAAGGAGCATTAATTCCTTATTAAGGTGAAAGAAAACTCTTTAAGACGCAGCAGTCATATTAAAGGCAGCAAATAAATAAATGGAGTGACTAACAAGTCTTAAAGAGCAGCGATTACTAACTAAAGGCAACGATTGGAATTTAAAGGACACCTCCATTTGGAATGACACATCCCCCACAAAGGACACATCTTTTGAATTGTATAAATATTGAAGGTGGAATCAAATGAAGAAAAATAGGAAGTCTGATCTGGAAACAATTAGAAATAAATAAATAGTCTGCAATTAGAAAGGCAGCAGACACTAAATATAATAAGGGATGATATCGTGATGTATGTATAAAGAAGAAGATAGTTCAATGGAAGATAAATGATCAAATCAATAAGGGAAGTAAGTTAAATATATATATAATATGATTATGCAATAATGATGCTTATAGCAATTATTAATCCTTATTAGTAATTATTCATTCGAACTAATCTATTTGTTTCTCTTGAAGCAATATCTTCTGAATATTGAAAATAGATCTAACGGCAAGGCAATTGGAGCAGATCAAACATAATTATCTGCACTCAGCAGACAAGGGCAGAAGTCAGCATTTGTTAATATATTTGCATCTTAGAATACAGCAGTCTCATATTTTTGCAAGCATTATGGTATGCACTATAATGTATACTGCTAATGATGATATGCTTATTAATATCTATGGGATTGGATATATTGTTGTGTTTGTAATTCCCGCCAAGCAACCATGGGAGAAGTAAGGGGAAGTAGGGAGTAGATACTAGATTGCTTTCTAAGTAGACCACCTCATGTGGATGACCAGGGGTCTGCCACTTGGGGCCAAGGGGGTGAGTGACCGCTCTTGGGCTTAGGAACAGGAATATATGGGCCTCCTATTGTAGCTTTTCCCAGTCTCTACATGGATGGGTTGCTGGGAAGGATTCAAGGAGTCGCAGCATGGATAGCAAATGCAGATACAAGTTTACCCACTAAGTAGACCACTCTGTGTGGATGATCGGGGGTCTGCCACTTGGGGCCAAGAGAGATGGTATATCCGCTCTTGGGCTTAGCTGGGATAGCTTCGGACGCACTTATCATGTTTCCCATCCAATTCCTATTATGATTAAACTCCCACTATGCATTATGGATGTGGTGTAGTTTAATAGTTATGTATGTACATGGTTCAAATATTTATACATGTTTAATCATATGAATTATATTACAATATTATCTAACATGATTACAAGACCTAAACCAAGGTTAATCTTTCTTCAAGCATTTAATTGGTAAGTTAAAACCCTAACTACATTAAACTTGTGATTCTAGGGCAAGATTTAGGGCAATCCCAAAAGGGGACATTACATAGCTCCCTTGGTGCAATGAAAAGGAGTATTCAACCATAGCCAAAAATCTTGTTTCATCCCACAACTTACAAATGATAACATAGTCCCTCAGTGCATGTCTCTCCCAAAAAATAGTAGCACAATTAATTAACTATTAAGCTGATTACCTCCATATCATAGAAAAATCTGATAACAAAAGTTCTACCATCAGAAACATTTTCTAAAAAATTGAGAAGTTTTTTCTGGTAAAAGATACTAATGTTGTCTGATTTGGATGATTTCATTGATAAAGGAGCATTAGCTATATGGTTATACAAATGTATTATAACCTATGTTACACCACGTTTCTGAGACGGGGACAGCAGGGAATAGGGTGACATGTTCCCAAGACAATTTATTTGGGAGGCCATATTTTAGGGGACAGCTATTAAAAAATAAGGAAATTTTTAAAATATAAGAAATATCAAGTATTCATATGATAACATTGATAAGGCACTCATTATATACATTATAGAACCATAATACATAAAATTAGAATTGAATTGAGATTTCACAAGAGAGTTGACAAACAAATTGATAAAATTAAATTGAGTTCATTGTCAATGTGCATATATATTATATAAAAATTACAACAAATGCCCAAAGGCTGCAAGTTTCAACTACAAAATGACAAAAACATAGAAAATATGCCACTACTCCGAATCAGCATCTACTAAATCTGCATCAAAATTAGGGTCTAAAACCAAATCACTAATTTTCCAAAGACTACAAGTTTCAACTAAAAAATGACAAAAGCATAGAAAATTTGCCACTACTTCTAATCAACATCCACTAACTCTGCATCAAAATCGGGTCTAAAGTCTAAGTCACTGCCATTATGAGGGATTGCCTCATCTAATATAACCCCAACCAATCCCTCCTATGTCTCATCCTCATCAACCTATGTGACATCTTCATGATCAACGTCCCAATGTGCAGCTAGAGTCTAACAATATTCAAGAGTCTAACAATATGCAAGGGTCTATCAATCTTGAAGTTGCAAGGCACTATGCATGGCCACCAATTTCTCCAATCATTGAGAGGTAAGCCTATTTGTTTTGATTGATTTTATTAAGTTGTAAGCAGGCTGCCCCTCACAAATATATAGGGGCAGTGCCCTAGTGGGATTGAGGGGCAACACCCACATGGGGGTCTAGGGGCGGTGCCCCTCACAAATCTGGAGGGAACCTTTAGACAACATAAACCTTGAGTGTATGTCATTTTTCATAATTTTATCTCTTTTAAGTTAATGATGCAGTTTTTATGCTCTCTTCCCTTTTTCTCATTGTTGTTCTTTTCTCTTCTCACAACTATTCTCCTTCACAATATGGAAAATGGCAAAATGAGTTTGTTTTTAGTGTCTTTTTTAGGTTTACAATTGGTGTAAAGGGGTGTGGAGATCATTGTGGGGCCCCCTTCCCTTCCTTTTTTTTCCATTTTGTTATTTTCTTTTAAGTGCATTTTATGTTGACTAGGTTGTAGCCATCCCTAGGATAGTCAAAGGATGTCTAGGCCATCCTTGGGATAGCTAGTTATCCCTTGTCATCCCCAAGAAAAAACTAGGTGTTTCAAAAATGTTTCCAAAAAAATTTTATGATCGACAATAGCAAGGGAGGTTTTCTAACCCATCCATGCGTCCTCTATTAGTGTTTGTAGCTTAGGGAGATATTTTTCTCCTAAGTAAAAATAATTAAAATAATAAATAATTATCAAGGCAGGTCGGCCTTGCTAATTAATGATATTTTATATTTGTTATTTAAATCAAAGAGGACAACCTAGATGAAAGTTTGCCTAGTTTGGTATATATATACAAGGTGGTGTTCTTCCATTCAATCATCAAGTTCATTTCATCATAATTCACATTTCTACAGAGTAGAAGTTCGCCCTTCAGCAGTAGATCACCATTCTTTAGCAGCAGATCTAATTCAAGAAGAATCTTATCCATTTGTATCTTTGCATCTAGGAGAGGTGCTATTATTTGGCTCTGTGTTGGGTCTGATTTAATCGTATTAATTTGCTATGTTTATAAGAGATATATATAAGAGATATATTTGTTGGGTTTTTCTCCCTTGAGTAGGAGGGTTTTCCCAGGGTAAAAGTCCTATGTTTATTGTTCATGTATTGCATTTTCTGCTTTATGTTAATTCTGATCCTAAAAACTAACATGGTATCAGAGCGGGTTCAAGAGATCCAATCAGATTTAATTATTGCAGATTATGTATTTCAATCTTTACAATTGAACGGTTGACAATGATTATTATAATACAATGGCATAATGAGACGGATTCATTCAAGGAGGTCGATAACCTTATGGGAGAGAATAATATGACATATTCGAACTGCCGGTCATCTTGAAGAGGCTCAAAGGTCTTCATTTCTCACTGTCATTAATATAAAGGAAGTCTCTGATTATATTATATTATGTTGAGGATTCAAAGAAACATTTGAGTGTAGAATTAATCGTATTAATTCAAGCAGCCAGGTAAGGAGGATATTATGAATTCAAAGAGTCATGTTCTGAACGAATGCCTTCCAAGGAAGTCGTGGCTTATATCTAAGGGGACGACTATTTCATGTAACTATTTGTGTTGCCAGCAAGAGTAGGTAGTTGAATCCTTATTAAAATTGAGATGTCGATCTTCATATTGTCACGGAAATATATCTACCACTGCCACTACATAGAAACATCGGGGGTCTTGTATATTTGGTGCAAAGTATATTCCGCGGCCTCCTGTTAAAGAGTTCCCATATGTTATATTGAGGAGGTGTGAATTATTTTTTAAGGAGAAGTATTTTATTCTAGAAACTTTTTAAAGCCATATCAACAGCAAAATAAGGAAACCGACTATATGCAGCTGCCGCAACACTAAAGAAGTTGACGTGGAGAGCTTTGGGAGTTTGTAAATTAAGCAACTTCAATATTGTCACTTTATATGGAGTATCGATTACTTGGAGCCATCATTAAGAGTCAATTATTCATCCACCATTTTATTCTTTTGAGCACAACATATCTCTATTTGGCGGAAGGAAGTGCTTAAGGCAAAGGAGGTGGGATGAAATATACTGCGAGATATTTTGTATATTTGATGCTGACATTTGAGGAGCTGCTAAACAGGTCAAAACTGCTATTGTAATTCAGAGTGAAATTAATGTATAGGCGAAGCAAATAGGGCAAGGTGTTGTTACAACTCTATCAGGACAGGACATTCTAGTAAGTAGATCTAAGAAATTACTGTGAAAAAATGAGCAGATCTTAGGAAAGATAAGTGCAGACCTGACAAGCATTTTAAGTGCAGCACTTAAGGAGATTTTGAATTCAACGAGATAAGTATTTCATGTTTGAATAATGAATTTTTATGTACTTATTAATTCATGCTATAACATTGGGATAATGAATCATGAATGCTTCTAGCATTGGTATTTCTCTTCGGGATAGTTTAGTTCTACGAACTATTATTAAACTCTCTATAATGCTTTCAGGACGAACCGAGAAGCATAAGAGGGAGGAAGAGCTTGATGCATCCTATGAGGAAGTCACGCACGCTGAAGAATGGAGACATAGCTTGCAGCCATGGGACTGAGTTGGTGGCTGGAGACATCTCTCTAAGAGGAAGAACCCTTATAGATTGTCATTTCGATCAATTTTTTTGAAGAGGAGGAAATAACATTCAGGGGGGTCTGACAAACCTTGGACGAGGAGGTCAGGAGGTTGATGCAAGTACTTGGAGCTTCAAAGGGAGTCACATCATCATGAAAATCTGTTGTAATGTATATTTCTCTATGATGGAGAAGTGTGAGGTGAAAGCCCTTGTACTATATATTTCTCTGTGACAGAGAAGTATGAGGTGAAAGCCCTTGTAGTGTATATTTCTCTAAGATGGAGAAGTATGAGGTGAAAGCCCTTGTAGTGTATATTTCTCTGAGACGGAGAAATACGAGGTGAAAGCCCTTGCTCATCTCCGAGACTGAGATGAGACGCCATGTTGAGAGACTCCATGACGACATCAGGTTGAGAGATTATGTGATGA
Organism: Sequoia sempervirens; assembly: GCA_007258455.2. NCBI lineage: Eukaryota > Viridiplantae > Streptophyta > Pinopsida > Cupressales > Cupressaceae > Sequoia > Sequoia sempervirens. The sequence goes on from VDFB02075321.1 coordinate 152,588,734, forward strand.
ACCCTTTGTACTTGTGTTTTTCCACACATGGGAGTAGCCATGGTGGACGTCATGTTGAGAGACTCCATGACGACATCACATTGAGAGACTCCGTGATGGACACTTGTGCGCATGTTTCTTTCCACACATGGGAGTAGCCATGGTGGACATCATGTTGAGAGACTCCATGACGACATCACGTTGAGAGATTCTGTGATGAACCCTTTGTACTTGTGTTTTTCCACACATGGGAGTAGCCATGGTGGACATCATGTTGAGAGACTCCATGACGACATCACATTGAGAGACTCCATGATGGACACTTGTGCGCATGTTTCTTTCCACACATGGGAGTAGCCATGGTAGACGTCATGTTGAGAGACTCCATGACGACATCATGTTGAGAGACTCCATGATGGATTCTTGTACATCTCTGAGACTAAGATGTGATTTTCCACAGTTGGGTGTAGCCATTGTGGATGTCATGTCCAGAGACTCCATGACGAGGATTACAGGAAAAATACCTCCCTAGCTAAGAGGGAGTGTTAGTGTTTGTAACTTAGCGAGATATTTTAATCCTAAATAAAAATAATTAAGATAATAAATAATTATCAAGGCAGGTCGGCCTTGTTAATTAATGATATTTTATATTTGTTATTTAAATCAAAGAGGCTGACTTAGATGAAAGGTTGCCTAGTTTGGTATATATATACAAGGTGGTGTTCTTCCATTCAATCATCAAGTTCATTTCATCATAGTTCACATTTCTACAGAGCAGAAGTTCGCCCTTCAGCAGCAGATCATCATTCTTTAGCAATAGATCTAATTCAAGAAGAATCTTATTCATTTGTATCTTTGCATCTAGGAGAGGTGCTATTATTTGGCTCTGTGTTGGGTCTGATTTGTAAAGCAGATTTCTGCTCCTATTCGGTCTATATATAAGAGATATGTTTGTTGGGTTTTTCTCCCTCGAGTAGGAGGGTTTTCCTAGGGTAAAAGTGCTGTGTTTATTGTTTATGTGTTGCATTTTCTGCTTTATGTTAATTCTGATCCTAAAAACTAACATCCTCAAAATACAAAACAAACCTAAAAACATTTGGGACATGTCCCCGTGGTACATAGATAACTAAATAAAATATTGCCCTTCATAAGTATTAATTATTATTTGTTATTTAAATTTTAAAGTCATTTCTACCTAGGTCTTAACATAAAGTAATTGTAAATTTAAATCAAATGGTATGCTCCTTTTGGACTGAAAATCACTTGGTGATTACAAGAATAATCCAAAATCAAGCCATCAATAATCAAATGGTACTTGATGAATTGATATGGGCTAAAGATGCAATAAAGCAAGGATAACCAAACAGAAATCCTAAGTTTCAAGCCAAAAACATAAGGATTTGTACAGAAAATTCAAGTTTCTATTTCCTCAAATTTGTGTCAAGATGCAAATGAAAAGAATAGATTCTTACTTCTAAGAACAAAAAGAATATAAGATAAATGACACCTTATCCAAGTGACAAAGAAATCTCTTTGCCAGTTGCAAATTAGTAAATTACAAATGAGGTTTAAATGAAGGTTACACTAACAAAATCCACTAAAAACAAAACTACGTAGGATGAAACTTAGAATGTACAACATGTGACAGATCATCAACCCCTTGGTGCTAGTCATTTCTTCTTTGCTAAGGAAAAAATTTGCCCAATTTCTTTGTGAAAGGGAAAATTATTAATCAAATCTTTTGATGTTCATGGTTCTAATCTTGAATAGTGTAGTTTCAAGCAATAACATTTAAAGGTCTTGGATGCCGCTTGTAAGACATGCATATTCCACAATATTTTCCAAAGAGGCAACTAAGTTGAAAGTCCAATCTAGAGTAAGTAGCAACCCACAATGGTCTATGTATGCTAGAATAATGACCTTACCATTGTAGGAGGATTAAAGATGGATCTATGCCAAGCTACCATTTGAAAGACTTCAATTGGTAATTGTAATATAATTGATTATCAATGTTCTTCCACAAGGAAAGAACATCAAGAGTGTCCTTAAACATTTTGAAGAGTTATATAGAAACTGCCATGTCCCTTTTACGGCCCTAAGCATTCAACAAAGTCCGTTAGCCTATTATTTAATTTCTCGTAGGTTAATGGGTTGGGGTTAGGAAAATATTTAAATGAAAGAATAATTTAGGTTGCTATTAATATTAATTGCAAGCATTGTAAAAGACAACTTAATTATTATCATTCAAGGTGTCTAAATAGGTCATAATAAAGCCTTATGTAACTCTAAGTAATGTTTTGTTACTTCTTTTTGGGTAGAATGTAATGCCCC